>JACEFZ010002185.1:670000-721312 GCA_014155875.1 Cepaea nemoralis
ATGTTATGAGGCTCATCTCCCACCTATCCATACATCACCCCACCCACACAACACCCCCACCTACCCACACACACGCGCACCAAGGGACACATACACACCCCCACCTACCGACACACACGCACACCAAGGGACACATACATACCCCACCAACCAACCCATCCCCCTCCCGCACATCCCCCACGCACACACACTGCCCTCACCTGATCCCCCATCCAAAACACACTCGCCACCCACAAACATTCCCCCACCAACCCACACATCCCACGCCCATCCACATCCTACCCCACACATCCTCTCCCCACCCATCCCCCAGCCACATCTCCATCGACAACATATTCCCCACCCACACACACAATCCCCCACCAACCCACACATCGCACATCCACTCACACATCCCCAAACCATACACACACATCCCCACCAACTGACATGTCCCTACCCCCCCCCCCACCACACACACACACATCTCCCTAACCATCCATACATCCCCAATCCACTCACACACACCCCACCACCCACACATACAACTTCCACCCACCCACACATGCCTTAACCTAATCCCCCACCACACAATCCCCCACCCGCACATCACATACACCCCCTACCACGCACTATTCCCAACCCACGCACCACACACACACATATCCCTCACCAACACATCCCCACTTACACACCACACACATATCCCCCACCAAGATACCACACAATATTCCCACCCACACCCACACAGATACCCTTACCCATCCAACCCACATACCCCCACTCACACACCACAAAAATCCCCCACCCACACACACATACCTCACCCACACAATATCACCAACCAACACACCACACACCTCTCCCCACCCACACACGCATTCCCTACCCGTCCACCAACACACACTCACTCACGCATACATCCTCCACTACGCACCCACACACCCCCACCCACCCACTCCCAACCAAACATCTCTCGATCACAATACCCCTACCCCCACACACATCCTCCACCCACTCACACATCCCACCCCGACACATAGAACTCCCTCACCCACCTACACATCCCTAAGCCACTCACACACCCCCACCCACACATTCCCCATCCACACACACACACATCTCCCACCCACACTCACCCACATACTTCCCCCAACCACCACAATCCCCTGCTCACCCACACATATACCCCACCCATACGCACATTCCCCACACCCATCACACACATCCCCCACACCACACACTATCCTCCACCCATACCACCACAAACATACCCTCCACCCACACATCATTCACACATCCCCCACCAACACACCGCACACATATCTCAAACCCACACACCATACACTTCTCCCCACCCGCCCTTCCATCCCAAATCTACCCAACACAATCCCCTACCCACACAACCCCGCCTCCCACACATACTTCCTCAAACCATCCACACATCTCCACCCACATAAACACACATCCCCTGCATCCGTCCCATACACATATCTTCCACCCATACACACATCCCCCACACCCATTCCAACACCCCTACTTTCACCCCCACACATCCATCCACACATCCCACCAACACCCACAAATACCACTACCCACCAAACCCACACACCCCAACCCATCCAAATGCATACCCCCACCCACACACACCCCCACCCACACATATCCCCACACTCACACACATCCTCCACATACACTCACACTTCCTCACATCTAGACACATACACAATGTCTCACGTTAGTATTGAAACTAGTATGAACAAACTCCCACACTTTACTCACACACATATACTGACACTTGTCATGAGCAGTCTCATAAAAATGTTAAACATGGAGAAAAATGTGTACATAAAATGTATGTGACGTAAAAATAGTGATGCTCTCTCTCTCTCTCTCTCTCTCTCTCTCTCTCTCCTCTCTCTCTCTCTCTCTCTCTCTCTCTCTCTCTCTCACACACACACACACACACATTCACTCTCACGCTCACACATTCACTCTTCCGCTCATTCATTCACTCTCACGCATTCACTCTCCCGCTCATTCACTCTCACGCTCACTGATTCACTCTCCTGCTCATTCATTCACTTTCCTGTTCACTCATTCACTCTCCCGCTCACTCATTCACTCTCCCGCTCACTCATTCACTCTCACGCTCACTCGTTCTGTCTCTCATTCACACTCACTGACTCACTCACTCAAACTACAGTAATGAACATGAGTTTATATTATGCATGATAAAATCAAATGGTATTTAACTGATAATATGACAGATGAGAATACACAAACATATGGATTCGCGTGTTACATAACATGCGTGTTACATGACATGCATCTGCTCAGCTCTCTCTCTCTCTCTCTCTCTCTCTCTCTCTCTCTCTCTCTCTCTCTCTCTCTCTCTCTGTATTCTTTCATATACACACACTCACACGCATGCGCGCGCTCACACACACACACACTAACACATCAACTCTCCCACTGTCTCACTCTCTAACACACAATCCTTCACACACACACACTCACTCTCTCAATCACACTCTCTCACGCATACACATACACATGAACGCATGCACATGAACGCATGCACGCACGCATACACTCCCTCACTCACTCTCACACATACACGTACGAATGCATGCACTGACACATTCCCCCACCATTTCTCGCTCAATCACTCTCTCCACACACACGCATGCACGTGCGCACACACGCATTCACTCTCTCCCTCTCACTGACACCCACTTTCTCTCTCTCTCTCTCTTCTTCTCTCTCTCATTCTCTCTCTCTCTCTCTCTCTCTCTCTCTCTCTCTCTCTCTCTCTCTCTCTCTCTCTCTCGCTCAAACACGCACACACATATATAGTGAACAATTATAGTTAAACAATTATAATGAACAATTATACTGAACAATTATACCAGTAAATGAATTATGGTGGCATATAGTCGGTATGGATTAAGTATTGAAAGAGTTTTCGGTTAAATGTGTAGGGACTCATTGGAGTTTTCAGATCTGGAGGCAGATCATTCCATAAGTGAGCACCAGAATAGGCGAAACATGTTTTGTATAGGTCCAATCTAGGCTTTGAGACATGTAACAAATTTAGGCGCTTGCTGTTCATTGCATTAGATTGAATCAGCGGCAGAAGATACTCTGGGGTATTTTGAGATATAATTTTATTCACTAATTTGGCTTTGTTGAAAAGGAAGCGCTTTTGTAGTGGTAGAAGTCTTAGATGACTGTACAAATTATTACTTTCAACGTGCTTTATGTCAGAAACCAGACGAATAGCGCGGTTTTGTAGAGAACATTTTTTTTTTTTTTTTTTTTTTTTTCCGCATTTCCATCCTGTTTCAGGATATTGCGGTCAACATCAGCATCTTTCAGCTGTATGTTGATTCCTAGGCTAGATTACGCTCATCAGCACGCCACGACTTTCTGAGCGACCGGCTCCATACTCTCATAAGTCACTTTTGCGATTCGAACCACTGCTAATTCTCGTCGCGTCACGTGACGAGAGTATTCGGGGTTAGCTGAGAAAGCTGCTAACCCCTCGGCCACGGAACCGGCTTGTAGAGAACATAGTCGTTTTAAATTAGATTTAGGGCAACCATCCCAAACTGTGGAACAGTAATCGAGATGTGATTGGATATAGCATGTATAGAATATTTTTCGTGTGCTTTCGTCCAGGAAGTGCTGAATTTTAGCAAGTTGGTAAACTTTTTGTGCTATTTTCTTGGTAAGAGCGTGAACATGAGAGCTCCAGTTCAAATGGCTGTCTATTAAAAGCCCTAGTGTTTTATGTTCAGTCACATTAACTATAGGTAACGTGCCCATGCGGAGTTCGAGCGGTGATCCAGTTATGGCTAGTGTCTGTAGTTTTTGTCTGGTCGTTATTAGCATGGATTTGGTTTTGTCGATGTTCCCAGCTCGTCATTATTGGTCAAGGATTATACTTTTACTTGACCATGGATAGAGAGAGAGAGAGAGAGAGATAGAGAGAGGGGGGGGAGAGGGGGGGAGAGAGAGAGTAAGTGAGACTATAACATGGTCGGTGGTGAGGCTGGTTTTAAACTGCCTATTTATACCAAAACAGTTGCTAAATAGGCCGTTAAAAACGCTGGGGTGTTTCCAAGGCACCAGGGCTGGGTTCTATACAGGCCAAGACCTATTGACGCGTCCTCGCCGAGCGCCCTGAGCAACAGGTCCCTTTGGGGTCCTGGCTAAAGTCAGTAGGATCGTTGATTCGTCCGAATTCAGAGAGTGTCTGCCTGCACGGCGAGGAACCACCAGTCTGCACACCAATAAGCCAGACATGGGACAACGGTTACTCACGCAAACCTCAGGTCCTGTATGACATCACACTGATGTGGGACAACAGGATATCTTCATCTGGTATACAGGACTTCACGCTGGAGTTCACAGCAAGCGAACACAAGCAAGAAAGCTAATCCACTACAAACACCTGATGAATCGGTGCCTGTGTTGCACAACATGACTGAAAGTGTTGATAGTGTCACTGCTGTCTGGAGCTTAGGGAAAGAACTGCGCATGTTGCAACGAACAAACACATAAGGGAAAGATTGGTGTTGGATAGATTGGACACGCATTGGGAAAAACCTAACCGTTAATCTGAAATTATTATAATAATAAATAGAGGGACATTTTAAAATGCACGGAGAAGAGAATTCGACACGGATATGGATAATATGAAAGAGGCTTGGGGCGAGCTATAGGAGATAGCAAAAGATAGGACGGCTTATCGTGAGATTGTTGTGCGGCTATGCTCCACTGAGCAATAAATAACAGAAGACAAGAAGAATTATACTTCACTATTGATCCCTCTAAGTCTCATTTTAGTGCTGCGTATGTTTACATTAAGAGGTCTTGTCAATCATGGTAAAAAATCTCATCTTTACCTATCTCTTCGTGTCACTCTAGGATTGCACCTTCCGTGACTCTCGTTTACTCATCTGTGCCTAGCGACTCATTATACGTTTGTTGGCTACTATAGACATGATCAGTATCACAACCACCGTAGGCCTTGTGCCTGGAGTGACGATCATGCTTCTCCACATCTTGTGATCTTCAACAGCAGATCAGTTCGTGTGCTGACACATTTCTCAGAGGCTGTCAAGAATACTCTCTCGCTGTCTTTCTCTATGGTTGTTTCCATATTCCCGAGCAATTGTCACAACATATTCCTGTATTTGTCTTCTCATCATGTGGCAACACAAATAAAGACTGTTTCACTGTGGTGTTTGTGGGAGGTTGTCTGTCTCCTGGCCTCCATTAAAACATTTAGATTACTAGTGTTGGGTGCCAAGGAATATTCAGCACATGTCTGTAAAACTGTTGGGTAAAATTGTTGCATGTTATTACATCGAGCATCCTTGGATTACCATTGTTAAGTATGAGGTTACTGCAGTAGTACCAGCGAGGCTTATCCAGCTCGTCATTATTGGTCCAGGATTAGACTTTTACTTGACCATGGATAACAGTCATGGAACTAAACATGCTTGCAATACAAGAGGAACTTGAAACGTTAACAGATTGTCCAAGCAGTATTCAGGCGGCTCGGCTCCCCTGGTGCATAATAGTGTGTCTTAAATGTACCTCTAAATTAATTACATGTTAGGGCCGCCCTCAACAAAGACCAATCTCTGTGGCTCAAGGGATTCTTTTCGTGTTAACTAATTGTAAAGTGTCCAGCTGTCAACAACCAATGTTTCAGGCATCATCGGATTACTTCTCCCACACCACACAAGAAACTTGCAAGTCGTGTGAGAGGAAATTAATGATACATTTTATTGCCGTTGGCTCTTTACAATTACAAAACAGTCGCTATCAAATCACACACAAAGCCACAGAATTGCCTATCACTAGTTTCCTAACCCTATTGCTAATCTCTATCTATTTGGCTACACAAAACTCCTATCAACACTAAACGATCTGCTCGCTACGAAGTCAGTCCCCAGTCTGACTTTCCTACTCGCGTGGCTACACAGCACGCGGAAGGACCTTGATGCGTCCTTCGGCTTTTTGCGTGCCGTTACATTCAGCACGCTTATATTAGCTGTCTCCTATTGAGTGGCAATCGTGGCTATCACGTAGGCGTGATTCTGTCGTGACCAGAGTGCTAACTATCTGGTCGACGTCTCCGTGTCTCATGAGAGAACTAGTTAATAGTCCCCCATTCTATCACCTACCCTGCCCTTATATCGGGGCACTGTATTACCTCTAATCTACTTGAGGTTGACCACTCTTCCCGGTGGTCTTCTATCTTGAGGCAGACCTCCGACCTCTATGTTTCAGTCTTTGACACCAGCCATTGTTAAAATTGGTTCCATGAAAGATGCAAGACTTCTTTCTCCAACATTCAATGACGAAGATTTATCGCATAAAATTTTCTTCATTGTATACATTGCAGTTTTTCTTGGTCTAATATATTATGTATCTATGGATACATATGCAATATGATGTTACCCATGCGTGCCGATACAATGCTTGATACACTTTACATAATCATGTTGCCCATACAGCTGTTACGTTACTCGCCCAATTATTACTTTAACTTCCTTTGCCTCGCTGTTCTTTTATGTAACCATCTGGGACCCACATATCATTGCTTTAAAGTGCAACTACTTTGTGATAGAATGTATAACAGTGTTGTGGGATTGGGAATGTTAGTAACCTTCGTGCGGTAAGTTATAAGACTGATACAATAGCCTTCTCTTATGTATACTCAGCAATGTAAGGCAGATGTTTTACAAATGCATAGAGAACTACAGCAGGCGAAATATTGTTGCTCGGGCAAAGTTTTGCACGGACATGCCACTGGGTGATGAATAAAACTATATTTATGGTTGAGTAACGAAGCTATATATTGGGGAACCGTGGTACTGTAGTGGGTAGATCCTCGACTGCCAGAGCGATAGTCCGTGATTCGAAACCGCATCGGTAAGGAGTTGTAACATAAACCTGGACTGCCGGGTTGACGCGGCCTTCAACTGATACCAGGAATTGTGTTGGGAAGTAAAGGTGATACATGACCCACTGAGTTCCCATTGGTCTGTTAAAATATTGGTCCTTACATCATATTCTTACGGCATATAGACTAGAAGAGTCCTTTACATTTAACAAAGCTATATGTATTTTTTAAGTAACAAAGCTAAATGTATAGTTCAGTAACAAATCTCTATGCATTGTTAAGTAACCACGCTGTATATATGGTTGAGTAACAAGGCTACCTATATGTATGGCTGAGTGACTTGCTTAACACAACATGCATAACTGTCTTCGGACATAATGAGAATGGCAATGTTATGTAGAATACATAATTGCGTCTTGTTCACGAACATGCCTGAGGCCAGGGGCTTTGGGAAAGATTTAAAGTCTTTCCTGGGCCTGCTAATAGCCGCGTTCTACAGAGGACCTCTTACGTAAATGATGATGTAATTATTGAGTCTGTCATTGTTTATCTGACATGTACGCGCAGTTTATGGGGGAAAGATATATGATGTACAGCAATCAAAACAGCGTTGGGAGAGAAATGTGTATTACATGACATACCAGGTAACATCAAGGCATGGGTTCGATTGTGCTGATAACCAAAAAAAGTAATCACACGACAGATGCTGTCTTTGAGATATGAAGGACTCCACGACAGATGCTATCTTTGAGATATGAAGGACTCGACCTACACATAAAGGTGGTACTAGTATAATGGGGTGTCTTAACCATTTCCCGTCTGGGTCGTCGTCGCTTCCCAGACAAGTGTTCACACAGTGATTACACTTTACTAGCCGCCATGTTACTCGCAGGAGTCCACTGTAAGATAGCAGCAACATTCAGTCTATGTGGTTGAAGATGTGGATGTAGATAAGTAAGGGCATAATATGCAGAGAGTTAATGTTAGTAATAACTGACAGGTCTGATAAGTAAGGGCAAAATGAAGGTACATACTTGGACAGCTTAGGGAAATGACATAATAAGTAAAATATCACAGACCCGACCAGTTTCACCAGGCATACTATTATCGAACCTTGATCATCCACTCTGAGTGGCATGAAATATGAAGCTGATTACAATTTTGAAAGCTGCTTCAGTTTCCTGGATGAGCGCAAATTATTTTGAGATATAAGTTGACATCGAAGTGGAATACTGAAAACAGCTTTGTGAAGGAAATCTTGTTATTGGATTATCTTGTATTTGTTTCAGACGTTACATTGGTCAGACCTCATAGCTAGCTCAGACAAACAGCAGAGCAGTCAAACAGTCAACATATCCGACACTGAGAGGAAGAGAAGAGAGGCAGTCTGGGAGCTGTTCAAATCCGAGTGCGTCTTTCTTATTGATCATCTGATGGTACTCAAACACGTGAGTATGCCGTTAATCTGGGGGAAGTCACTGGATGTGTGCAGTGACGATGCTAGATCAATCAGTGTCTGGCGTATTTCTGTCGTTCTGGATATCAAGTACGATGTCAATGATAGTTTCAGTATAATCTCTTGTTGCTTTGTCATATTGCGTCAATGCTAGTGATATCTTTAGTATCATCTCTTGGCACTTTGCCATATCAATCCAATGTCAGAGATAATATCAATTTAATTTGTTGTTAATCTGCCATATCATATTAATGCCAATTATGCCACCGCTATACTCAGTTATTAATGTGATATATATATATATATATATATATATATATATCAGATAGCGAAGGGAACGATTAGTAGTATGACTCTTCGCTGGCTGATGAATGAGGGGACGGAGTACGCATGGTAATGTCTTGAGTGCAGCGGTGTCAGTTCCTAGCTCAACTCAGCTCAGCTCAACTTAATTTGCTATAACAAGTCAATATCAGTCGTGGTTCCACTATTATCTTTCTCACTTGCCAAATCACATTTAATGTCAGTAAAATCTTATGTGCCGGCTCACCTGGCCTAGTGGTGTAACGTCTTTCTCCGTGATCCCGTGTACTCTCATGAGTGGCTTCACGTACGGCGAGAATCTGTACTGGTTCTGGCCACGGCCGTGACTTACGGGTTATGTGAGCCGGTCGCTCAGAAAGCAATGGCAAACTACTGAGCGTAATCTTGCCAAGAAATCAACAATAAGCTGAAAGATGCTGATGTTGACAGCGATGTCCTGTAAAAGGATATGCGGAAAAAAAATATCTTATGTGTCATATGTTGTCACTTTGCCTTATCACTTCAAGGCCAGCGATGGTTTCTCTGTCATATGGTGTTACATTGCCATGGCATGTTATATATATATATATATATATATATATATATATATATATATATATATATATATATATATATATATATATAAAACAT
The DNA here is from genome assembly GCA_014155875.1 of Cepaea nemoralis. Taxonomy (NCBI): domain Eukaryota; kingdom Metazoa; phylum Mollusca; class Gastropoda; order Stylommatophora; family Helicidae; genus Cepaea; species Cepaea nemoralis. The sequence continues at coordinate 679,315 of JACEFZ010002185.1, forward strand.
ATTAGGACTTATATATATATATACATATTAGGACTTGTATAACACATTATAGGACTTAGCTGTCAACACCATCATCTTTCAGCTGTATGTTGATCTCTTGGCAAGATTACGCTCAGTAGTTTGCCATTGCTTTCTGAGCGGCCGGCTCAGTATCCCGCAAGTCACGAGCGGGGGTCGAACCGCCTCAGCTCTCGCTCCGCTACGAGACTCTGCGTGATAAACGGGATTACAGATAGAAAGTGTTGTAACCCCACAGCCAGAGAGACCGGCCATAGCATGTTAGTGCAGTGATATCTTTAGTATCCCGTGTTATTACGTTGCTATATAACATCAATATCAGTAGCAGTCTTCTTTTCGCATTCTCTGTTGTCTTATCACACTAAAATATTCATCACTGAGTAGGCACATTTATCAGCCCTAATCGTATTATAAATGTCCTTCTTATAATCCATGCCATGTGGCGTTGGGAATCATGTCTGTCACCAGCCTTCTGTCTCGTATACTGCCAGTCATATCTGATACCGATGTTCCCCATGCCATGATATCAAACTATCCAGCATTTTACCTCTCTGTCTCCCACTGCTCTCCTTCCCTTCAGCTTTTTCCGTTATCATGACGTGCTTCAGCTTTTTCCTTCTCATGACGTACCCAAAGAATGTGGACTATCTTCTTCTTATAGGCGTAACCAGTTCTTCTTTAATATATCTCCATTGTGGTGTGTGTGTGTGTGTGTGTGTGTGTGTGTGTGTGTGTGTGTGTGTGTGTCTGTGTGTGTGTGTGTGTTTGTTTTTTTACCGACTATGGTATTCTCGTCATTCTTTTGTAAAACCACATGGCTGCAGCTTTGACATCATTCGTCATTAGTCTAATAATTACCCATGATTCACGTTTGTATTTTTGTATTGGTACTGCATTTATGTTTTTTCTTTGTAATTACCATTACCGCTGTTCTTCTGACATTTTATATGTAATTATCTATTATTTCTTACGTAACTGCGTTTCATTTTCAGCTATCAAAACCGTGTCATCAACATATCGCATGCAGTTTACATTATGCGTAGCAATTGATCTTCCTCGCGTGTCTTGTGTGGACCTAATTATTACTTGGGTGTACAGTTTGAACAGACCGATTGATAGTACACAACCATCTCTAACACCCTGTTTAACGTATTTAAAATCCCCCATTTGGTTATCAATTCGTATGACTGTCTTTTGTTGCCTGTATAAGTTTTCATTATTCTAAGAACTTAGCCATCAGTAATGACATTTTCCAAGACTCTAATTATTTCTTCGTCTTTCACTTTATCCAATGCTTTTGTAAAATATACAAAAATATAGGGTTTGGTTTGGTCACAATATGAGACAGAAATCTGCAACTGAAAATAGCGGAGTGCAACTCCAAAGGAAAGGAATATGAAAATCATCATGTGGCAGATCCGTTGCAGAACGTCGCTCTCATTATGGCCAAAAGATTCTCGATCTCTTGCTAGTTCCCCTGCCTTGTACATGTTCATGACCAATGTGTAATCAATAGCCTGTGTCCATCTTCTTGCTCTTTGACCGTTGTCTCGCCCTCCAGGAACCGCGGTGTTCTTCAGTTCTGTCCAAACACTGTGAGGTCTCAGATCTCAAAGTCAAGGACCTATTTACTCTCCTCTTGTCGCATGTGGTATAGGGTGATATCTCCATATTTATAGACGACTCGACGCTCTAGAGGTCATGCCATCAGTATCACGGCGGCTGCTTTTGTTTCCCATGAACATTCTTGATATGCCCAGCCCAGGTGGGGTCGATTTTGAGGGGGGGGGGGGGGTGTCTATATTTTGTTAAATTTTAAAAATACGCCTCGATGCTAGTTCAAACCATTGCCCACTGGGCCGACAGGCAACAATGCTAGCCACCGTACAACCGCGCCACCCGACCTTTAACATAGTCAAGGTTGCTGAGCTCCTGATATGGCGCTGTTTATATTCTAATATCCTTAAATGTTCAAATCTTCCAAAATGTCAGTAATTTTCTTCTTGTTCCACGATGTTCTAAGAATGTTTACGTAGCTTTTTAATTTGAAAACAGGGAAATGTCAAGTGAAATGATCAGTTGACGTCAACGCTGCTCTTCAGACTATATAGGTGATGGTGATAACTTGAGTTCTAATCTTGATCACAAACAACAGAAAGGCTAAGAACTGATATTTGTCTCTCCAAACTCCTTCACTAAACAAGTGAAAACCCTGAAGTCTATTAACTTCTTATGTTCCTGACAATTATCCCTGTCAACTGTGTGGTTCTGAGAATGGCTCTGAAGAAATGGTAGACAAGTATTTCAGGTCATCGTTTCGTGGAGGGAGTCATTATTTGAGGCTGAAAATATTGTCCAATCCGGATTTTGTTTTTAACCTGATTAGTAAATGTCAATATTCCATTTGCATTCATGAATAGCATTAATGTTTGTCAAACACAAAAACTAACCATGGAGTGATTATGGTGTTCGATAATTGGAGGACAGAAAGAACTCGTGCGTCAAACACGAGGAAAACATCACGACTTTTAGGAGTTACATAGTTGGAATCAACGTGGTCAAAATACCTTTCGTAGCCGTTACCGAATAGAATAAATACGTGGTCAAAATATATTTCGTAGCCGTTACCGAATAGAATATATTAATAAATAAAGGACCCCTTTACGTGTCTTATGATGCATTGGACATATGGTGGTGTTAAGCCCATATATTTATTGACCAGAATTGGAAGCGGTTCGAGTCGCGCCAGTGATTTATGAGAGTATGGAGCCGGTCGCTCAGAAAGCAATGGCAAACTATGAGCGTAATCTTGCCAAGAAATCATCAGCTGAAAGGTGCTGATGTTGACAGCGATGTCCTGTAAAGGATATGCAAAAAAAAAAACATATATTTAATGACCAGTCGGCACTCTGATATTGTCAGTATTACGTCCACCATATATTTATTGACCAGTCGGCACTCTGATGTGGACAGTATTGTGTCGACCCATATATTATTGACCAATCGGAACTCTGATGTGGTCAGTATTGTGTCGACCCATATATTATTGATCAATCGGAACTCTGATGTGGTCAGTATTGTGTCGACCCATATATTATTGACCAATCGGAACTCTGATGTGGTCAGTATTGTATCGAGCCATATATTTATTGGCCAATCGGAACTCTGATGTGGTCAGTATTGTGTCGACCCATATATTATTGACCAATCGGAACTATGATGTGGACAGTATTGTGACGACCCATATATTTATTGACCAATCGGAACTCTGATGTGGTCAGTATTGTGTCGACCCATATATTATTGACCAATCGGAACTCTGATGTGGTCTGTATTGTATCGAGTCATATATTTATTGGCCAGTCGGCAGTCGGAAGTGGTCAGTATTGTGTCGACCCATATATTTATTGACCAGTCGGCAGTCGGATGTGGTCAGTATTGTGTCCACACATACATTTATTGACCAGTCGGCACTAGGATGTGGTCAGTATTATGTCGACGCATATATTTATTGACCAGACGGCACTAGGATGTGGTCAGTATTATGTTGACCCATATATTTATTGACCAGTCGGCACTCTGATATGGTTTGTATTGTGTCAACTCATATATTTATTGATCAGTCGGCACTCTGATGTGGTCAGTATTGTGTCCACCCATACATTTATTGACCAGTCGGCACTCTTATGTGGTTAGTATTATGTTGACCCTTATATTTATTGACCAGTCGGCACTCTTATGTGGTCAGTATTATGTCGACCCATATATTTATTGACCAGTCAGCACTCGGATGTGGTCAGTATTATGTCGACCCATATATTTATTGACCAGTCGGCACTCTGATGTGGTCAGTATTGTATCGACCCATATATTTATTGACCAGTCGGCACTCGGATGGGGTCAGTATTATGTCGACCCATATATTTATTGACCAGTCGGCACTCGGATGTGGTAAGTATTATGTCGACCCATATATTTATTGACCAGTCGGCACTCGGATGTGGTCAGTATTATGTCGACCCATATATTTATTGACCAGTCGGCACTCTTATGTGGTTAGTATTATGTCGACCCATATATTTATTGAACAGTCGGCACTCGGATGTGGTCAGTATTATGTCGACCCATATATTTATTGACCAGTCGGCACTAGGATGTGGTAAGTATTATGTCGACCCATATATTTATTGACCAGTCGGCACTCGGATGGGGTCAGTATTATGTCGACCCATATATTTATTGACCAGTCGGCACTCGGATGGGGTCAGTATTATGTCGACCCATATATTTATTGACCAGTCGGCACTCGGATGTGGTCAGTATTGTGTCCACCCATACATTTATTGACCAGTCGGCACTCTTATGTGGTCAGTATTATGTTGACCCTTATATTTATTGACCAGTCGGCACTCTGATGTGGTCAGTATTGTATCGACCCATATATTTATTGACCAGTCGGCACTCGGATGTGGTCAGTATTATGTCGACCCATATATTTATTGACCAGTCGGCACTAGGATGTGGTAAGTATTATGTCGACCCATATATTTATTGACCAGTCGGCACTCGGATGGGGTCAGTATTATGTCGACCCATATATTTATTGACCAGTCGGCACTCGGATGGGGTCAGTATTATGTCGACCCATATATTTATTGACCAGTCGGCACTCGGATGTGGTCAGTATTGTGTCCACCCATACATTTATTGACCAGTCGGCACTCTTATGTGGTCAGTATTATGTTGACCCTTATATTTATTGACCAGTCGGCACTCTGATGTGGTCAGTATTGTATCGACCCATATATTTATTGACCAGTCGGCACTCTGATGTGGTCAGTATTGTATCGACCCATATATTTATTGACCAGTCGGCACTCGGATGTGGTCAATATTATGTCGACCCATATATTTATTGACCAGTCGGCACTCGGATGTGGTCAGTATTATGTCGACCCATATATTTATTGACCAGTCGGCACTCGGATGTTGTCAGTATTATGTCGACCCATATATTTATTGACCAATCGCACTCTGGTGTGGTCAGTTTTATGTCGATCTCCAATACTTGTGCAGGAGCTAAAGACTTATGGGGAGTCAGCGAGGCCGTGGGACTGTATGCGCTTTGCTTGCGGTGTGCTGCCGGATGGGGGGGGGGGGGGGCTAGTGAGATCATTCTCTACACCGGTCAGTTCCACTTCAACGTTGACTTCTCATTCAGAAAGAACTGGCAAACTACTGAACGTACAATTGCCTACTAAATCAGCTTGGGGTTAGGTCTTATCGCAAGGTCTTGCCCAGGATATGGATCATTCTTTTTTTGTGATGTAACGATTTGTTTTCCTGCACATGCGTAGGTTTCGTTTCGTTTGTGACTATCAAGCCGAATATTTGGCTGGCAGATGTTTCTTCTGCGAACTTACCCGTCAGTAGTTGCAGACCTTTCACTCTCCGAGATACATTTCAGTTTGTTAATTTAAATTATAAATAATAAACGCTGATAAAGGTGTTTAGCTTATTTTTGTAGAATACCATTAGGCCTAATTAATTACAGAAGATAGCTGTAATTTAATGGACGACAGCTGGAATGAACTGTTGTTTTTTTCATTTCTAAACATAAGAGGATGTCTGCCCTGATGGTGCAGATACTTTCACATGTAGCTATTAATGGCGATGAAATGGCGGAGAAAGCAGAAAAGAAAGGCAGAGTAAATAACAACACAATACACTTGCTCTGAGTAAATATGACACTAAAACAGCAATTAACAAAGGAGTAACAGAAGAATCAATTCTGGGAATAAGATATACTATACACTACAACATCTACTAAAATCAAAGGCGCTATCTCGTAACACCAAAATCACAATACACAAAACACTGATCAGACCAGTTGTGCTGTATGGCTCTGAAACCTGGAGTACAACGAAAGGAGACGAAGCCTTGTTACAAACCTTTGAGAACAAAGTTTTAAGACGCATCTTTGGACCCATTAGGGATACACAAAGTGGAGAATGGAAAAGAAGAAGTACCAAAGACATTTATGATCTGTTTAAGTGCCCGCTAAACACTGGTATCATGAAGTCTAAAAGACTACAATGGCTGGAGCATACAGAAAGAATGGAAGATAATAGGGAAACAAAACTCGCTTACACTCAGGAAATAAATGACCGTAGACCCCGAGGTAGACCAAGAAGACGATGTAGAGATAATATATATACAGACCTACAAGCACTTGGAATCAACGATTGGCAAGAGAGGGTCAACCAGAGAGACGAATGGAGACGGACTGTATCTACAACAAAGAACATCAGTGGCTCGGAACGCTGAAGAAGAAGTAACAGAAGAATGGACACTGATGTCGAATCAAATCCCGAAAGAACGACAAGCATACAAAGTGTTGAATGCTCCAGGAAGATTATATAAGGTATGAAATTCACTGCAATAAAAATGTCTTAGGTTACCAAATGAAATGACTTATTTTGCTATACGATATGGAAAAAGAGTGTTGAGATGCTATATAGAACCTGTACTTTTATATGGATGTGAAGCTTGGACAATGAGCAGTCAGGCTGAAAAACATCTGATGGCTGTAGAAATGTGGTTTCTGAGGAAAATGCAAAGAATACCATGGACAGCCAGAAAGACCAATGAACAAGTCCTTCAAGGACCAAATGAAGATCGTAAACTGATTAGAGATATTAGACGTAGACAGTCAACAATTTTTGGGCATGTTATGAGAAGAAATGATTTGGAGAACTTGGTGACAACTGGTAAGATCGAGGAGAACAGACCAAGGGGAAGACCTAGAAGCAAGAACCTGGATGGCTTGGCCTTGTGGCATGGTCGAGACAGAAACACGGAGCTGATCCACGACTCTGGTGATCGAGTGAGATGGCACAACATGACCGCTCACGCTTACCGGCATGGCACATGATGGATGGATGGATATGGAAACTGTGCTAAGTGTCAGGAGTATAATAATAAACATTATTTGTTGGACTGCAAACGTATGAGCTCTAAAGCATACTACTAAAAGAATATATAATCCAATGTAATAAGCAAAAGGCTACGGGAACGTTCAAAATAGACAGCCTTAGAGAACTACAAGAAAAGATGAAACGATATATCACAAATAAACAAATGCATGTATAGATAATCAATATTGTAAAGTAAAGTGATACAAATTTACGTCACTTATTGAAAAGTTGTAAATATAATCATATACATAACAGACAGTGGGATCAACACCGTGTGCCACATTTATTGCAAGACAGAAGATCAAATGGATTGACCATCTTGTTAGAATGCAACATCACCAACTACCATCACTGCCCCTGCATCAAATATCATCTGCGACGAGAGCAAGAGGACGCCCGAGAAGAAAATGGATTAACGACATCAAAGACACTTTCCAATGCCACCCACCGGGCTGTGGAGCGCCAATTATTCCTCTCCATTACGCTTGACGGCAAAAGTGGATGATGATGATGGTGATGATGATGATGACGATGATGATGATGATGATAATGATGATGATGATGATGATGATGATGATGATGATGATGATGATGATGATGATGATGATGATGATGATGATGAAATAACAGAGGATTAAAAATGGACAACGGTATACGAATATCAATATTGTATAAAAGGTGTGAATCTAATCAATATGATATAAGAAAGTACAATACTACAAAACATCCTTTATCTGAAATAACAATACAACTGCATGTACGAAGTATGTTACATCTGCCATAAATAAATGTGGATCGAGAATGAGCCAAATACGACTTAATGGCTGTAAAGGGGCTCTTCACTTTACCTACATGTGCAGCAGTTATAAAACGTCTGGGGGTATATCTTGTTCTGTTTGAACTTGTAGACGAAATGGTGATGATGATGTCGGAAAGGGGGGGGGGGGAGTACTGCAGACTACGCTTGTCGCCTTGTTTTGTCACCGTCATACACATAGCCAAGTGTTCAGAAGAAACCAAACAAGGAAAACACGAAGGCACACCGAAATGTGGAGAGAGCGGCGTTCTGGAAACGACCTCCTACATGATGATGATGATGATGATGATGATGATGATGATGATGATGATGATGATCATGATCATGATCATGATCATGATGATGATGATGATGATGATGATGATGATGATGATGATGATGATCATGATGAAAACGACAACGACGACGACGATGATGATGATGATGATCGCAAATATAAAACCAACACGTGAATGTTTCTGAGGGTAACCAGTTTTCCCTCAGCAGTAACAACACTTTGTAATATCTGAGTGGCTGGGAGGTGTCATAACCTATACTGCTAGGTAGTTAAAAAGCAGTCGTTCAAGGGCCATTATTTTATTATGTTCGACCTTCCCCATAGCCATGGATTCAAACCTCATTGGGACGGAATTTTCAAATTGATCAATTCCCCAGGTAGACCAATTCCCCCAGGTAGACCAATTCCCCCATGTAGACCGATTCCCCCATGTAGACCAATTCCCCCGTGTCGACCGATTCCCCCAGGTAGACCAATTCCCCCAGGTAGACCAATTCCCCCGTGTCGACCGATTCCCCCATGTAGACCAATTCCCCCAGGTAGACCAATTCCCCCGTGTCGACCGATTCCCCCAGGTAGACCAATTCCCCCGTGTCGACCGATTCCCCCATGTAGACCCAGCCTAGAATGCCAAGTCCAGGCGGCCGGTGTGACCCTGACGTCACCCACCGACTGCCTATTGGTCTGTAATACTCGAGGTCTAGCACCATATACCCGATGCGCCATGCCGCGTGTCACAGTGTCCTTGACCTTACTTACATCCGCACAGGTCGGGTAATATTCTGTCTCTACTCGGGATTGAACATTGACCATGTGATGAGTAAGCTCACTAACGACTATGCTACCACGGTTCCACAATGTCAGTATTTTCTGAAATCCCATGACGTATGGATTTGGTCGTCATATTTCTCACAGCCTGCTGTCACACTTATTGGAAATTATTTCCCAATCTAATGTCTCCATGCCCCACTGATGTGTAAGCGCTACAGCAGTTTATCTCTAGTTCTTCCTCTATCTCACTTCCCCTCCATCCTTACTGTTGTCACGGTTTTAACGGTATCATTTCTGTATCAAACAAATGCCCCCCAAAACGTGAATTGTCTCTGCTTCTGATTCTAGAAATCAGTGTGCTTAAACTTGCAAATGTGTTGTGCTGTGGCCTAAGATAGTGTTAGGTTTTTAAATATATGTCATTAGAAATGGAAGATTGTAACTATTAGAGGTAACAACAGACAACAGAAACATTGAATGCTTTAGACATAGACTGAATCGCTACAAGCCATCTCCTTGCGTTGATTGCGGTAATTAGCTCACTGGAACAATGGATGTACCTGCACTCTGGTGAATAATTGTTTCAGGACATGTATGTTATCAGCGACACTGCAGACGTCAGGCTCTTACACACGCACACACATACCCACACACGCACAGACACATACGCATACACACCTTCCCTGATTTTTAAACCTTTTTTCGGACGACAGCGCCACAATAAAGACTGCGTGCACACAATTCGTATGTTAATTATTTCTTAAGTCTAAAATCATTGGCCGGTCTCCCTGGCCGAGGAGTTAGCAGCTTTCTCCGTAACCCCGAATGCTCTCGTGATTGACGTGAGCGCACGAGAACTGGAAACGGTTCGAGTCGAGCCAGTGACTTATGAGAGTATGGAGCCTGTCGCTCAGAAAGTCGTGGCGTGTTGATGAGCGCAATCTAGCCTAGGAATCAACATACATCTGAAAGATGCTGATGTTGACCGCAATATCCTGAAACAGGATGGAAACGCGGAAAAAAATCATTGACAGATGGGTCTTCGACCTCTGCCTTACAATGCAAATATTCCAAATGTGAAAAATGTACAATATTTAGAATGTAAGGCCTCTAGTATACTCGCAGCCATCCTTGTCGTTGCTGTGAAATTCGAATTCGTGCACAGAGCTTAATGGCTTCGTGTGCGCTCTGAAATATGAACTTAAAGCACTTATAAATAGTCTCCCAGTGCGATCTAGTTGGGTCCTAAATTCAATCAGTCAGTTGTGTAATTGTTGGGCCTGTGTTGAGCGCATGCTCTTCTTGACTGCGTACTTTCCTTATTCGTAATCAGCATTGTTCTTAACTGTCTCTTGTACTCACTGCTAGACTCGCCTTAACTAATTATCTTAATCAGACGACTCCACAAGAAAACAAATCCCTTCAAATATCAAGTGTTTAACATTTTCGAAATGTGTTACTTTATACAGTAAGATGAATAACCAAGACAAGGACGAGGGTTTATTTAAAGAAACTAATCTATCACAGTTTGCATAGTTACCGCGCCGTAAACTCAATAAATGAATCTAATCATGACAGTTTCCTCCCTTGGAGGATATCAGCATGAGGTCGTCTGAATTGTATAAATTATTTCCCCTTTTGGATTAACTTGTAATGGAATCTTCAATAATCTCTGCGGGCACCGTTATCTCCTATTCTCACATCCATTCACCCACATATGTACACGTCCCTACGCCCACACATGTACACGTCCCCCTACACACACACACGTTTACTAAATAAACAGTTTCATAGCGGAATATTTACAACGATGGCTGATGGTCATGCGTTAGAATCTCCACCGAGTAGTTGTTGTTTTTTTTAAAATTACTATTATTATTTAGCTGGGCCTAATAGGTTTTAACGTGTTGGTAAAGGAGCCTGTCGTTCAGAAAGCAATGGCAAAGTACTTGCCAAGATATCAACAGTAAAATGTTGGTGTTGACAGCGATGTCCTGTTTTTTTTTTTAAAGGATATGCGGGGGGGGGGGGGGGACGGGGGGGGGGGGACTGTAGCCTTAGCCTACGATAGTTACCATGAATTGTTCTAGGATATAAAGGCAGTCAACGTGAAACTGACCACTTTCCATCGAGTGCTGACTAGCTATGTTAAAATAAAAAACAAATAAGTAACAGATAAGGTGTATCGGGGTGCTAGTCCTATAATTTCAGGGACCAACTGGCAACTATTTGGTGATAAGGTCGGTACCTCGCCTGCCGCCTTTACATCCCAATACATTCTAGGTACTTACATTAGGCTGGATCAACCCGGGAACCCAGGTCAGTTTTACATATCAGATTGTAGCTGCAAATCTAACCCCTGACCACCAGATAATCAGGCTGATTCTAGCTGCAAATCTAACCCCTGACCACCAGATAATCAGGCTGATTCTAGCTGCAAATCTAACCCCTGACCACCAGATAATCAGGCTGATTCTAGCTGCAAATCTAACCCCTGACCATCAGATCATCAGGCGAGTGTCTAGCCACTAAGCTACCGCTGCGCCCCAGATTATGCAGCAAACACCAAAATAGCTAATAATATGACTCAAAATCTAGCTCTAAAACTGTATTGTGCTATGCCTTCCAGACACTCAGGCCACAATGTCTTCCTTTCAGCGTGCTTACAGAAACGTCCTCGTTGTTTTATCTATTTTCCCCAGAAAATGGAGGATACTTATACGGCGTTTCCAATAAACTTTAAGGGTTATGTTTGAGGCATTTATCACATCAAAGTATCTGTGAAGCAGGATTGTTTTCAGGGTTTTTCTAAAACTAGAAAAGACCAATTAATATGTAGCTTGCATTAGAGAGGTATTATTAAGAGTAATAGTTTATAAAGTTTTTCTCCTAAATCATTCTCCTCTCAAGCCTGGAGGAGGGTTCTAAGTGGACATTGTCCTTGCGCCACCGATATTTTAATTGTACATTGTTTTTCTCTTGACATGCGTTGACAATTTGAACAAACACTCGCATGCAAACACCCATTGAACACGGTTTCGTTAACCAAGCGCTAATATTTTACCTGCATATCAAGTTTAGTTTGGTTGTTATCACATTATGCTGTTTAAATACTCTGAGATTTCCACAAGTGGACACAAGCTATGGTATAGTTCGCATTTTCCACTGGCATTAGATCAAAATTCTTGGGATTTTTCATAACACTGTCACACTTTCTCATCTTTGGTAATATACTTTATCTTAGACAGTTTCTTCCACAAGAAGCTGATTTTATTAGAACTCAAAACTTTAAACACGTATTCTTTACTGCATGACAGTTTCTGAATTCAACACCAAAATATTTAACTGCTTCATCGTCAGGAGTGGCGGCCTCTCAATACCTTACTATACTGTAAATTCAATGTCTTTTTCTACATTTCTCAAACCAGTCTCTGCCTTCCTCAAATCCATCATTACTTCTAGCTTGTCGCAGATAAGGCGACTGTATCACTGTGTTAAGGAGGCGCATTAGCGTAGAGGTCAGAACGCGTGTCTACAGGTTCAGTGATGATGTGTTCGAATCAACATCAAGGCAGGGTGTTCTCTTTCACGTACCAGGGCTCTGAGGTAGACTCAGCCTTAAACGGATACCAAGAAATCGTCTTGGAAGCAAACGTGGCCGAAGTAGTATTGAACAGATGGCCCATCAAGTGACGGGTGGGCTATCGAATATGTGGCTAGCATTAAGTGTCACTGTCATTGACTGCCAATATAGTACCTTGCGGTGTATGGCAGAGAGGTCTTGGAGCCTGAGGAATAAAGGCCGCCTGGTTAATGCAGTCGCCTCAAACTGTGCAGATTAGGATTTTCTTTTTGCCCCCGACAGAAAAAAATTCCACACCTTACCGAGGAATCGAACCCGGGCCTCCCGAAGGAGAGTCCGGCTTTCTAGCCACTCGGCCAGCCGCTCCTAGCATTATCTATCCAATAAGTCTCAAGGTGTGGGAAAATGTCCGTGACTTGTATTGACCATATACCCATTACTCCTCTAGGTGCATAAACATGATCCTGTATTCCATCGACTTCATGTGCTCTTTTAAATGGAATAGGGCTCGTATCTGCACAGATCTCGGACCTTAGTGTTATTGATCAGTTCTACTGATGATATTCCTCAGTACCACAGTCTTATGTCGTCCAGCATCATTTCTCTAGATTTGACTCTCTTCCAACTCTGATATTTCCACTCGTCACCATGTTTATCAGAATTGCATTGTTTTCCAATAGCACGATGTTTTCCTTTGATACGATGTTTTCCAATGTCACAGTGTTTTCCAATATCCGTCCGCTTTTTATGTGACCAAGGATCATCTCATGCTCTATCACCGATTATTACTTCTGAAATAGTATTGCCAACCAAATGTTTTTAAGTAATCCGCTCTAACAACAGTTTTATCATGCCTTTAATCATATTCTCCTTTCTTTCACAATTCTAATACCTATAGCACTTCTCTAGGGCATATAGACCCTATTGTAGATATCGATACACCATATTCCTTGACTATGTCAATAAGACCTCCGCTTCCGTGTTTCGAAATAGTTTGTTTGGTCTTATAAAACTTGTCATACGGTTTTTCCTCACTAGTAATTTTTTTCCATGGTCAATTACTTATTTTTACTATTAAAATAAAATTAACACAGAACGTCATCAGAAAATAAAATTGTAATCATAACAGCCTACAGTGCATGCGCACTGCTCAATTCTTTCTCACTCTCTTTCTCTCTATCTCTCTATCTCTCTCACTCTCGCTCTCACTCTCGCTCTCTCTCTCTCTCTCTCTTTCTCTCGCCCTGTCTCTCGTTTGCTTTCCCCCTCTCTCTCCCTCCCCTTCTCTCTCTCTCTCTCTCTCTCTCTCTCTCTTCTCTCTCTCTCTCTCTCTCTCTCTCTCTCTCTCTCTCTCTCTCTGTACACATTCAAGATAAGTGATTGGAAGGGCCCAATTTGTGACACTTTGAAAATAAAGTTCGTTCTTTCGTTTTCTCTAGTCTGTATACAACTATAATATATAATGCCTCATTTCATTGAAAGACATGAAAACATAAATATATACAACGAAAACAGACACTATAATTCCCCATTTAAAGGATGCATGCCGTATCCTTTGCAGGACACTCCAAACACCTCTAAGCTCCCATTGGTTATTGGCTGTGTTTGATTTTCTAAGCAATTGTACGTTCTGAGCGAGACTTGAACATTTATGTCCAAGTTGACCGGCATGTGGAACGAACCTACTACCCGGATCATCATAGACAATTTAAGCACGAGAGCGTAACCTTTTGACTTTGTCGACCTCTATAATTCACGACAACAACCCAGAATGAGAGGTGAAAATATTACCTATTTGATAATTAAATAAAACCGAAGCTAAAGTTCGCGATTGTGTCAGATTTTGATATCATTCGAAGCATCGTTTTGAGGGTCAATCTCTCTTCCAAGTAATTATTTTAAAATAATAGAATTAAAGCAAATGCCATAAGAACTGTTTGCTGGTCGATAATAAGCTACAAATGTCAAACGTGGACGCTTACTGCAACAAATGAGCGCAAAATCTTAACAGAAATGAGAAGCCTTAGAAGAGATGTGGGAGTAATTGTGAGAGATAGAATTAGGATTGAGGAAATTAGAGAAAGACTGGGTCTGAAACCAGTCTTGCAGTTCATTAAAGAACAACAGATTAAAATGGTTGGCCAACTCGTAAACGATGGAGTGATTGTATCAAGAACAACTTTGAAGAGACGAATCACAACGTAGCAAGCGCTTTGGAAAGAGCGCGCAAAAGACCCTTACACTCACCCTCTTCCCCCAACACTTCACTGAGATAAATGGAGGAAGAAAAGAAGAAGTGGAAGACTATTTAAATTGTTTTGTCCTATATAGTTGCTACATTTATCCATTATTTCCTAATGCAGCATGAAGCATCTGTCCCTGTGTAGTCTAGCAGTTACCGCCTGTCTGTTTCAGTGCTTCATGGAACCCCTGAAGAAGGTCCAAGTTGAAGGAAGCCTTATGTATGCCGAACCTCAGGATTTGTTTGGTAATCTGGATGAGCTGTCTTATGTAGGTAACATTCTATCGTATTGTTGGGAATACTGGGATTCATACTAGAAATGCTAGAATTCATGTTAGAAATACTAAAGCTCAAGATAGAAATATTAGATTTTTTTTTTATAGAATTGCTTGAATAGTTACTTTTTGGTGTATTCGTTATCATTATTTTCTACAACTTATGAGGAAATAACTGAGACCATTTAACATTTAACATTCATCGCAGTATAAGTCAGTCATATCAAACGTGCTTTGCTTTGCTCTACTAAACTGTACTTTATTTAGTCAAACTGACTAAAGCAGAAACGATTTGAGTTTGGTGCTTGCTGTAGACATTTGGCTGCCAGTTATTTCAGTTTTACCACTTTGTACTGCGTCTTCTATCTTCCATGTTCTCCCCCGGGCACATCTATTAATCATAGTGTCGTGGTGAAGTGATGCTCTTTATGTAGTGCAATGTTCTGCCACGTTTTGACACCTCAGGGCTGATGGAGGAATCGTCTAGTGGCTTATCCAGTAACGGTTTAGTCTTCTAATACGTGCTCCAGCCATAGTATCTTCTTAAATGAGTTCTCATGTTATGGATGGAAGCTTAGCCTGTTTGTATACATCGACAGTTGTTAATCTTCTTGCCCTTCGATGCTCAATAGTTCTTGGAGGCTGCGCAGGTAGAAATTATTGAGTCTTTTCATTTCTCTCATGCTTGCTTTTCAGAGTCGTAACTAGATTCATAAGTGGGGCCAGCATCTAATTTTGTTTTCGAAAACTAAAGCTGACCGCCTAGGATGACTTTTATCAAGAAGTGAAGTAGACGTCGTCAACTGTCATTTACTGTCATTTATTGCCAATATAGTACCTTCTGGTGTATGGCAGGGCCGCAGCGGGGTCTTGAGCCTAAGGAATTAAGGCCGCCAGGCTAGTGCAATCGCCGCGAACTGTGCAAGTAGCACAAAGGCGGCGGCCGCTCCCCATGTTCTCTCCTCTCTTCCCCCCCCCCCCCCACTCATCCAACGCTTAAAGTCATTAGTTGATGCTGTAACATATTCATATATATATATTTCGGAGACTACATGTAGATTGACATCTTTGTCACTATCTTTAATTGTGCATTTATGTGTTATATTTAAGATTTAATATTTCATAAACTAAAACCATTGGACTATTTCTGGAACAGGTTAGCTACACATTCTGTAAGGACTTTATTGCTGCTCTACTGAAAGACATGAGCATCACCGACTTTGGAAGAACGAATGTTTTATTGAAGGCATTTCAGAGGGTAAGTGTCTACACATGTTGATATTTTATTGAAGGCATTTCAGAGGGTAAGTGTCTACACTTGTTGATATTTTATTGAAGGCATTTCAGAGGGTAAGTGTCTACACTTGTTGATATTTTATTGAAGGCATTTCAGCGGGTAAGTGTCTACACATGTTGATATTTTATTGAAGGCATTTCAGAGGGTAAGTGTCTACACTTGTTGATATTTTATTGAAGGCATTTCAGAGGGTAAGTGTCTACACATGTTGATATTTTATTGAAGGCATTTCAGAGGGTAAGTGTCTACACTTGTTGATATTTTATTGAAGGCATTTCAGAGGGTAAGTGTCTACACATGTTGATATTTTATTGAAGGCATTTCAGAGGGTAAGTGTCTACACTTGTTGATATTTTATTGAAGGCATTTCAGCGGGTAAGTGTCTACACATGTTGATATTTTATTGAAGGCATTTCAGAGGGTAAGTGTCTACACTTGTTGATATTTTATTGAAGGCATTTCAGAGGGTAAGTGTCTACACTTGTTGATATTTTATTGAAGGCATTTCAGAGGGTAAGTGTCTACACATGTTGATAGTGATGTGGGTCGCAAGTGCAATACGTATGAATAGTTGCAGTACTGCACTGTTTGCTTAACAATGTGGCGTCATTTGTCTGATTATAATATCATCCGTTTTTTTTTTAAACTGATTCAGTGTCAAACAAACATTAGGTTTGGACAATACATGGTACACAACCACATGAAGAAGTATTATAATGTACATTTCCGTTCATTGAGCACTGAGATTGGGGAAGATATCACAAAACAAAACAAATAACTTGACAACCCTAGTATGGGGATATACCGTCCTTTGTCGACATAAGGTATCATATTTGTCGATATATTATTCTTTGGCACTGAATCAGTTAAGTTTACTTGTGCTTTCAACTTCATGTACCTTCTTAAAAGGTCAAGACAGCTGCATAGTCAATAGGGTGGGGAATATTAGACCCCCCCCCCCCGCCTTTTTTTGGGGGTGGGAGGAGGGCGCTATTGGGGATTGAACCCAGATCACAGTCTTTGTTTGCAAGTGTACTAACTAACCAGTGTTAACATGGCTATCATCTTCCTCTGTGTTAAGCAGTTCAGAGTTTTAAAAAATAACACACATCAATGGCAGGACAAATTCCGTGATGAAAAATTGTTTGAAAAATAAATAGTTCGCATCACACAACATGGATTAAAATGTCAATTAACTGCATACACTGTATATTGTGTAACAGAAATCTAAATATACATAGTCATTGAGAGTGAAAGAAACAAGACTTGTTGTACACAGTTAATCAAATGCCCAACTAACATGGATACATAATACTGATCATCTTAATGACAATCTCTTCGTGTTAAGTTTTAGGGAAAAGTAAGAAAACTATTGAAACGGTGCCAGAAAACAGCAACGACTTGTAGTTAAAGCTAGAAATACTGTCATTTTAACAGCGGTGATAACAAGTTTTATGTAAACAATGAGTGCTAAATTTTATTGAAACATTAAATGAGTTTGATGTTTGCTAATGTTATATTATTATATACTTCATATAGATATTGATCAGGATGTGGTATGGTTGAGCGTGTATGGTGTCGGCGTCAGGAAATAAGAAACTGTGTTTGAATCCCAACACAGGGCATGGAACTAACGCAGGAACGCTTGTCTACTCAGGTCACTAAAACAATTGATGTTGTTGCTGATCACTGAACCCCAGACAGCAATGGTGACACTCCAATGCACTATCTAAAGTGAAACAATGTCTGCCACTATTAAAGGATTCCTGTGCCACGAGGTGTGTGCTGATTTTTACACATCAGTCGAATGGTTAATGTTCTTATTATCACGCCGGCCGGCTTCACATCCCAGAAAATCTTCTGGTACCCATTTTAGGCTGGCAGCTCAGGTCCATAAATAAAAAACCCTGCCAGAATGGCACTTCAGACGATCACTGCAGCAAGATTGTTTACCACTGTGTTACCAAGGCTACGGTTAGTTAGTTACATACCCATTACAGGATGTAGCAATCAACCCCACCATTGTTTGACTGTTCGTGAATCCTGGGAAAGTTTACGTTCAGTAGTTTGCCATTGATTTCTGACCATGTAATAAAAAACCAACGCAAGGCGGTCTGCTGCCAAATCGCCCGCAGTTGTATTTCGAACGTCGGTAAACCCTTCGCCATGAAGCCGGCTACAGTAGGAACCCAAAGTTACTCTGCTGTTATCACAATATTTACAGAGTCCTTGCTGTTTTTCCATTAACCTGTTTCAACTTGTTTTTTTTCATTTCTGCATTCTCTTTCTTTTCCTCAAGTTTTCTGCACATTCCAGAGATGGCGCCGTCTATCATTCCTACTGTCTCAACTACACAAATGCTTTAACATACTTGGAGAAGTTGAGAGCAAATCCGGAATTTGCAGAATTTGAAAAGGTATGAAGATATTGTGACACATACTTTTACTATTTCTTTTCCCAGTATTAATTTTAATTATCATTTGATACAGTTATTTTCATTAAGACGATTGCCCGATCCCCCTTGGTGAATCCTCAATTCAAGAGGGATTGATACATCAGTTTGCGTAGCTGTGTACATGGCGTTGGTGACACATTCAGAGATATTAAAATGAGAACACCAAAGGCCAGGGAAGCTGGAAGTCAAAGAAAATTAAACCTAGTGCCAAACTCATAATATTCAACTCTCACATTAAATCAGCACTGACATATGGATAAGAAACACAAACAGCGGCTAAAAGATAAACTACACATATTTAACAGCTGGTGTCTGCACAGGACAGAATGACTGACATGGTATGATAGAATCACCAATGCAAAGTTTAGGGAGGGAAAGGGAACTAGACAGACTACAGCGAATCAAGAAGTGCGGAAACGACACTGACGCTGGATAGCACACACATTGAGAAGGCCTGATAATATCGTAACTAGAAAGTAATTATTTCTCTTAAGCTAGAGGGCGGGGGGGGGGGGGGGGGGGGGTTCGTGTAGATTTAATAACATATGAAGAAGAGGATAGAAGATAGAGATCAATGTACGATGAGGACAGGGTGTGAGTTGTAGGAAGTAACCTGGGTTGGGTGAGATTATATGCTCCAGCAGGAGATAAAGGCAGAAGAAGAGGAAAGAGAATAATACCACGGGGGATACGTAGGGGTATTAGGTCTTAACATATACTATATATATATAATACAGCACACCAAAATTATATCCATGCCCCTCCGTTAAGCCTTTCTTTGCAGGCAATTAGAAGGGCAGATAGTTGAGTTGAGTTGGGCGAAGAACCGACATTACTGCATCAGGACATTCCCATGCGCGCTCAGTCCCCTCTTTTAACAGCCAGCGAAGAGTCATAATTCTAATCGTTCCCACCGCTATCTGATTGAAAGACCATGTTGAGCAACTGGCCACAGCAATCAACCAGTGTTTGTTTCTGTACACATGTCAGCAGGCGCGGAATCCAGCGGGCACACACTTTTCTCATGTTCAGTCTGTTGTGTACAATTCTAAAAACTGTACTCTTACTCAGTTTTACTGAACCCAATATCTCTGCAATTGTCATTTTCCTATCCTGGTTTATGATTTTCTTCACTTTTGCAGCATTTGCATCATTGCACTCTGGGGACGGTCGTCCTGATCTTGGCAGATCAGCAACTTGGGAACGGCCACACTTAAACTGCAAACAACAATTTTTCACAGAAGCATACGAAGGACAGACTTCCTCAAACACTGGCTCCATCTCCCTGTGTATTTCTGTAGGTGTTTTTCCATGTAACATCAATAATTTTATCACAGTCCTGGCGTCTGATTTCTCCATTGTTCTGACAAACCGTGGGATGTGCAGATCTGGTAAATAGGGTGTGTTATACCATGCACCATATCGGGGAAACCAGTTGAGGATGTAAATTCATAATTCACATGTCCATTACAAATTGAATGCGCTATACATGTGCCAAATTTTCTCAGCCTACTCCGTCGTGGTTGGGCTAAAGACTAAAGATAAGCCCCTTGTATAAGTAAACGATCCTTTTACATATCTAAAGTCGCATTGGGTATTTGGTGCTAGAACGATGTTTGTATAGACCAAGTGGCAGTCGGTGGCTGATGTGGTCCGTGTCATATTGGCCGCCTTTACTTCCAAAGACATGTCCTGGTCGCCATTGTAGGCTGGGTCGATCTTGCAGCTCAGGTCAATGTTGTTTTAATTCGAGTTCACCTATGACTATGTACTGTCGCTAAAATATATTTTTTCTGATTGCAGTGGTGTGAGCAAGATCCTCGGTGTAAAAGACTCCAGCTGACAGATCTTCTTGTAGCACCAATGCAGCACTGCACAAAGTTGCCGCTGCTCCTCCACAACGTCAGGAAGTATACGGCAGACGAGGATGAGAGGCAGCAAGTGACGGAGAGCATCGAATCGGTCGAAACATCGCTCAGTAAGCTTTCATAAGTCTGCAAGCAGTTTGCGACAAATATTATTGTAATCAGCTTTACAAGTATATGTAACGTCCTAGAACGAACGAACGAACGAACGAAAATCTTTATTTTCAAAGGGGTAAGAATTGGGCACGCAGGCCCGTCTGACATTTATAATGGAATGTTCACGAAGGTGAACATTTGCAGTAAACTATAGTTGCCTGTCCATTGGGTGGCCATGTGTTTGAATCCCTTTGGGAAAGATGTTTTCCCCATTGACCTGGGCTACCTGATCGACCCAGCCTGAAATGGGTGCCAGGAGAGTACCTGGGAAGTAAAGATGGCCGGCGTGATATTATTCACTGCAGTCGTCGACTTCCGACTGATCAAACCATAGGGGGCTAGCACCATACGTAATGTATCCAATATGCCTTAATTCGTGGAAAGGGGTTCTAAACTGTCTTTTCCATATAAATTAGCTGACTCAGTCTTTACTTTACTATATATTACATCAATATATATCTTATTTCACATGTTTTATTTTGTTTAATTGAGCAAGTCACTTCGATCTACTTGTTGTACTTATTATGTGTACGATCGTAATAAACTGAACACATTTCATTCTGTTGTACAGACCATTTAATAGAGAAGATGCACTGTTGTTATTAGTTAATGACAATTTCTCTCTGTTATATAGAACAATTAGAAGAGAAGATGCAGTTTTCATGAGTCCATTACTTTTCTCTGTTCCATAGAACAATTGGAAGAGAAAATGAGGTGGATCAAAAACTTTGAGCGTGTGCAGGAGATCCAGAGACAGATAGTATGGCCAGCAGTAACAGAATTAGACCCTCGCTGTGTCATTCCAGAAGTAAGCATCTGCACTCCTCAGTTACAATAATAATTACAAACATATTACTGTTTATGCTAGCATGACTAACTCTTTCTAAACCAAGTCAATCACAATTCATTGATCAGTGTACTCCATACAAGACCGCAGTGTGTATGTGATGTATAGTGTGATCACTGATCTTAGGTGAAATACTTGGTATAACAGGGGGTAAGGAGGATTACGATTCTAAGTCATTGTTGAACATGTGATGAGCTATTAAGTGCACAGTACTTGGTTAATACTTCGTTACAGAACAGACATCACTGCACTTGGTACATTGCCAGACATGCTTTGTCCCCTCAACAGCAACTGAAGAGTTCCCAGTAATCGTGACCAGAAGAGTTGCTGAGAGTTCCAGCAGGGGGTTAATTCAAAGCCCTCTTGGCATTTCCTCTGCAAGTTGAGGGGTATCCTCATTCACTGATCACTCCCTAATGAACCGGTCTCTACAGATATGGACACTGTTTAGTTGCACTGTCCACTGGTCACATAAATTTTGGTGCAGAGTGGGTGATTATAAATAATTTTCTGTTAACCCATGCCATGTGGCGCTGGTGATCTTGTTTTTTGACAGCCTCTATCTCGTGTACTCCCAGTCATTTCTGATACTGATGTTCCTTCATTCCATGATGTCCGACTGCCCAGTTTCTTCTGTTTTGGTCTCCCATTAGCATAAATACTACCATTACTATTGGGATGATTATATCTTTATTGCTATCACTGTTAGTTTACACATTATTACCTCAGATTCAACTGCTGCAGTTGTTGCTTGAGATATAAGTCGATCCAGCATGTTACTAACACAATCTAGACTGATGATTAATGCAGCACTTGCTCGTGTATACTGTTTAATGGTTTGTTTGTTTGGATTAAGTAGCTTGAAAAAATCTAATGGGACTAAAATAAATGGTACGTGAATATGTTCCATGAAGTTTGCAGATGATTAAACCATCACAAAAGGAATAGAAAACATCATTACAGCTATAATTAATCAATATCAGTGACATAGCTAAAATATTTATATATATATATATATATATATATATATATATATATATATATAGTATCTATATATAAAAGCTGTTAAGACAATGGTGATGGTAACTGTGAAATAAATACAGATAATTAATATTATTATTGACATAAAGTTCATTGAATAGGTACAGAAGATTTCCTGCATGAGCCAAATAATTATAAGAGATACAAGATGTAAAACAATTAAATAAGATCAGGATTCCAGTATCCAAAACGGTGTTTCAAGTGAAACAAACATACCAAACAAGTCACATCAATATTTAACTGCAAAAATGAATAATCAACTTGTATATCTGACCGATAGTGCTATTGAGCTCTGAAACATGGAAAGAACTTGGAAACTTTTGAGATGTGGTGTTATTCGAGTATGCACTGATTAAGCTAGACAGAAAAGAATTGTATTGAATACATTCAAAAAGCCATTGAAGACAATCTACAACTATTGAACATCATAAAATATAAACAGATTATATTGACTTGGTCACAATATGAGACCTTCAGATCTGCTACTGAAAATACTGCAGGACAAGATCCTAGCAAGAGAACAAGTGGATGTCCTAGGGGGGAAAAAACTACATTTCATAGTCACGCAATGACATAGGGGCACAGACTTATGCTGGGCTGAAGAGAGTTGTTAGGAATCGGAAGATTTCAACACCCCGTCGTCAGACTGATTTGCTTGTTGAATGAATGAATATAGAATGGATGAGGGAATGGATGGAAAGGTGGGTGGATGAGGGAATGAAATAATGAATATTTATTGGTGAGTGTATGCGCATCTGATATTAGGAATAGAAAATCAGTAAAGTTGTTTTAATGTATTAATATTCAATATAGTGTCTTGACCATTGTCCTGAGACTACTGTACATTCAAAAATTAATATTCTATAAAATGTCGTATCTGTTGTACCCCGTACACAGTCTGCAATGAGTTCTCAAAAACAACATATTCCACTTAAGTATCAACTATTTCATGGGTTGAAGATTAGTTGATCAGATTACTGTACATTTTACAGCTTAAACTCTACACAGTGTAATTTCTGTTTTCCCAGAGTCTCAAGCCAAGTTTGAGTAAACAGCCATGTGAAAAGTTACTAGCTTGTCCCAAGCGACAGTTGCTACACGAAGGTCAAATCACACTTGTTGGTGAGTGTCATGTGTAATACAGGATTCTGTTTTTGTTACACTGCCCCTCAGACATGATGTGTAATACAGGATTCCGTATTTGTTACACTGCATCTCAGACATGTGTAATACAGGATTCAGTGTTTGTTACACTGCCTCTCAGACATGATGTGTAATACAGGATTCTTTTTTTGTTACACTGCCTCTCAGACATGATGTGCAATACAGGATTCCGTTTTTGTTGCACTGCCTCTCTGATATGAAGAGTAATACGGGATTATGTTTTTGTTACACTACCTCTCAGACATGATGTATAATACGGAATTCTGTTTTTGTTACACTGTCCCTAAGAAATTATGTGCTTTGACATATTTTACAGCCTAGCTTTTAGGTATGTAATAATTATATGTGAAATTCGATAGAATGCGTAGATCCAGCACACTGTATTACTGACAGTTGTATCTCCCATAGTGTGTATGCATGCAACACATGAACTGGCACACTGTATTACTGACAGTAGTATCTCCCATATTGTGTGTGAGCATGTAACACATAGATGTGGCACACTATACTACTGGCAGTAGTATCTCCCATATTGTGTGTGAGCATGTAACACATAGATGTGGCACACTATACTACTGACAGTAGTATCTCCCATATTGTGTATGAGCATGTAACACATAGATGTGGCACACTATATTACTGACAGTAGTATCTCCTATATTGTGTGTGAGCATGTAACACATAGATGTGGCACACTATACTACTGGCAGTAGTATCTCCCATATTGTGTGTGAGCATGTAACACATAGATGTGGCACACTATATTACTGACAGTAGTATCTCCCATATTGTGTGTGAGCATGTAACACATAGATGTGGCACACTATATTACTGACAGTAGTATCTCCCATATTGTGTATGAGCATGTAACACATAGATGTGGCACACTGTATTACTGACAGTTGTATCTCCCATATTGTGTATGAGCATGTAACACATAGATGTGGCACACTATATTACTGACAGTAGTATCTCCCATATTGTGTGTGAGCATGTAACACATAGATGTGGCACACTATATTACTGGCAGTAGTATCTCCCATATTGTGTATGAGCATGTAACACATAGATGTGGCACACTATACTACTGGCAGTAGTATCTCCCATATTGTGTGTGAGCATGTAACACATAGATGTGGCACACTATATTACTGGCAGTAGTATCTCCCATATTGTGTATGAGCATGTAACACATAGATGTGGCACACTATATTACTGGCAGTAGTATCTCCCATATTGTGTGTGAGCATGTAACACATAGATGTGGCACACTGTATTACTGGCAGTAGTATCTCCCATATTGTGTATGAGCATGTAACACATAGATGTGGCACACTATATTACTGACAGTAGTATCTCCCATATTGTGTGTGAGCATGTAACACATAGATGTGGCACACTATATTACTGGCAGTAGTATCTCCCATATTGTGTGTGAGCATGTAACACATAGATGTGGCACACTGTATTACTGGCAGTAGTATCTCCCATATTGTGTGTGAGCATGTAACACATAGATGTGGCACACTATATTACTGGCAGTAGTATCTCCCATAGTGTGTGTGAGCATGTAACACATAGATATGGCACACTATATTACTGACAGTAGTATCTCCTATAGTGTGTGTGAGCATGTAACACATAGATCTGGCACACTATATTACTGACAGTAGTATCTCCTATATTGTGTGTGAGCATGTAACACATAGATGTGGCACACTGTATTACTGACAGTAGTATCTCCTATATTGTGTGTGAGCATGTAACACATAGATGTGGCACACTATATTACTGACAGTAGTATCTCCCATATTGTGAATAAGCATGTAACACATAGATGTGGCACACTGTATTACTGGCAGTAGTATCTCCCATATTGTGTGTGAGCATGTAACACATAGATGTGGCACACTATATTACTGACAGTAGTATCTCCCATATTGTGTGTGAGCATGTAACACATAGATGTGGCACACTATACTACTGGCAGTAGTATCTCCCATATTGTGTGTGAGCATGTAACACATAGATGTGGCACACTATACTACTGGCAGTAGTATCTCCCATATTGTGTGTGAGCATGTAACACATAGATGTGGCACACTATATTACTGACAGTAGTATCTCCCATATTGTGTGTGAGCATGTAACACATAGATGTGGCACACTATACTACTGGCAGTAGTATCTCCCATATTGTGTGTGAGCATGTAACACATAGATGTGGCACACTATATTACTGGCAGTAGTATCTCCCATAGTGTGTGTGAGCATGTAACACATAGATGTGGCACACTATATTACTGACAGTAGTATCTCCTATATTGTGTGTGAGCATGTAACACATAGATGTGGCACACTATATTACTGACAGTAGTATCTCCCATAGTGTGTGTGAGCATGTAACACATAGATGTGGCACACTATACTACTGGCAATAGTATCTCCCATATTGTGTGTGAGCATGTAACAAATAGATGTGGCACACTATATTACTGACAGTAGTATCTCCCATATTGTGAATGAGCATGTAACACATAGATGTGGCACACTATATTACTGACAGTAGTATCTCCCATAATGTGTGTGAGCATGTAACACATAGATGTGGCACACTATATTACTGGCAGTAGTATCTCCCATATTGTGTGTGAGCATGTAACACATAGATGTGGCACACTATATTACTGAAAGTAGTATCTCCCATATTGTGTGTGAGCATGTAACACATAGATGTGGCACACTATATTACTGGCAGTAGTATCTCCCATATTGTGTATGAGCATGTAACACATAGATGTGGCACACTATATTACTGACAGTAGTATCTCCCATATTGTGTGTGAGCATGTAACACATAGATGTGGCACACTATATTACTGGCAGTAGTATCTCCCATATTGTGTGTGAGCATGTAACACATAGATGTGGCACACTATATTACTGGCAGTAGTATCTCCCATATTGTGTGTGAGCATGTAACACATAGATCTGGCACACTATATTACTGACAGTAGTATCTCCCATATTGTGTGTGAGCATGTAACACATAGATGTGGCACACTATATTACTGGCAGTAGTATCTCCCATAGTGTGTGTGAGCATGTAACACATAGATGTGGCACACTATATTACTGACAGTAGTATCTCCTATAGTGTGTGTGAGCATGTAACACATAGATCTGGCACACTATATTACTGACAGTAGTATCTCCTATATTGTGTGTGAGCATGTAACACATAGATGTGGCACACTGTATTACTGACAGTAGTATCTCCTATATTGTGTGTGAGCATGTAACACATAGATGTGGCACACTATATTACTGACAGTAGTATCTCCCATATTGTGTATGAGCATGTAACACATAGATGTGGCACACTGTATTACTGGCAGTAGTATCTCCTATATTGTGTGTGAGCATGTAACACATAGATGTGGCACACTGTATTACTGGCAGTAGTATCTCCCATATTGTGTGTGAGCATGTAACACATAGATGTGGCACACTGTATTACTGGCAGTAGTATCTCCCATATTGTGTGTGAGCATGTAACACATAGATGTGGCACACTATACTACTGGCAGTAGTATCTCCCATATTGTGTGTGAGCATGTAACACATAGATGTGGCACACTGTATTACTGGCAGTAGTATCTCCCATATTGTGTGTGAGCATGTAACACATAGATGTGGCACACTATACTACTGGCAGTAGTATCTCCTATATTGTGTGTGAGCATGTAACACATAGATGTGGCACACTGTATTACTGACAGTAGTATCTCCTATATTGTGTGTGAGCATGTAACACATAGATGTGGCACACTATATTACTGACAGTAGTATCTCCCATAGTGTGTGTGAGCATGTAACACATAGATCTGGCACACTATACTACTGGCAGTAGTATCTCCCATATTGTGTGTGAGCATGTAACACATAGATGTGGCACACTGTATTACTGACAGTAGTATCTCCTATATTGTGTGTGAGCATGTAACACATAGATGTGGCACACTATATTACTGACAGTAGTATCTCCCATAGTGTGTGTGAGCATGTAACACATAGATGTGGCACACTATATTACTGGCAGTAGTATCTCCTATATTGTGTGTGAGCATGTAACACATAGATGTGGCACACTATATTACTGACAGTAGTATCTCCTATAGTGTGTGTGAGCATGTAACACATAGATGTGGCACACTGTATTACTGACAGAAGTATCTCCTATATTGTGTGTGAGCATGTAACACATAGATGTGGCACACTATATTACTGACAGTAGTATCTCCCATATTGTGTATGAGCATGTAACACATAAATGTGGCACACTGTATTACTGACAGTAGTATCTCCTATATTGTGTGTGAGCATGTAACACATAGATCTGGCACACTATATTACTGACAGTAGTATCTCCTATATTGTGTGTGAGCATGTAACACATAGATGTGGCGCACTGTATTACTGACAGTAGTATCTCCTATATTGTGTGTGAGCATGTAACACATAGATGTGGCACACTATATTACTGACAGTAGTATCTCCCATATTGTGTGTGAGCATGTAACACATAGATGTGGCACACTATATTACTGACAGTAGTATCTCCCATATTGTGTGTGAGCATGTAACACATAGATGTGGCACACTGTATTACTGACAGTAGTATCTCCCATATTGTGTGTGAGCATGTAACACATAGATGTGGCACACTGTATTACTGACAGTAGTATCTCCCATATTGTGTGGTGAGCATGTAACACATAGATGTGGCACACTATATTACTGACAGTAGTATCTCCCATATTGTGTGTGAGCATGTAACACATAGATGTGGCACACTGTATTACTGACAGTAGTATCTCCTATATTGTGTGTGAGCATGTAACACATAGATGTGGCACACTATATTACTGACAGTAGTATCTCCCATATTGTGTGTGAGCATGTAACACATAGATGTGGCACACTGTATTACTGACAGTAGTATCTCCCATATTGTGTGTGAGCATGTAACACATAGATGTGGCACACTGTATTACTGACAGTAGTATCTCCCATAGTGTGTGTGAGCATGTAACACATAGATGTGGCACACTGTATTACTGGACAGTAGTATCTCCCATAGTGTGTGTGAGCATGTAACACATAGATGTGGCACACTATATTACTGACAGTAGTATCTCCCATAGTGCCACATCTATGTGTGAGCATGTAACACATAGATGTGGCACACTATACTACTGACAGTAGTATCTCCCATAGTGTGTGTGAGCATGTAACACATAGATGTGGCACACTGTATTACTGACAGTAGTATCTCCTATATTGTGTGTGAGCATGTAACACATAGATGTGGCACACTATATTACTGACAGTAGTATCTCCCATAGTGTGTGTGAGCATGTAACACCTAGATGTGGCACACTGTATTACTGACAGTAGTATCTCCTATAGTGTGTGTGAGCATGTAACACATAGATCTGGCACACTATATTACTGACAGTAGTATCTCCCATATTGTGTGTGAGCATGTAACACATAGATGTGGCACACTGTATTACTGACAGTAGTATCTCCTATAGTGTGTGTGAGCATGTAACACATAGATGTGGCACACTGTATTACTGGCAGTAGTATCTCCTATATTGTGTGTGAGCATGTAACACATAGATGTGGCACACTGTATTACTGACAGTAGTATCTCCTATATTGTGTGTGAGCATGTAACACATAGATGTGGCACACTATATTACTGACAGTAGTATCTCCCATAGTGTGTGTGAGCATGTAACACATAGATCTGGCACACTATACTACTGGCAGTAGTATCTCCCATATTGTGTGTGAGCATGCAACACATAGATGTGGCACACTGTATTACTGACAGTAGTATCTCCTATAGTTGTGTGTGAGCATGTAACACATAGATGTGGCACACTATACTACTGCAGTAGTGATATCTCCTATATTGTGTGTGAGCATGTAACACATTAGATTGTGGCACACTATTACTGGCAGTAGTATCTCCCATAGTGTGTGTGAGCATGTAACACATAGATGTGGCACACTATATTACTGACAGTAGTATCCTCCTATGTGTGTGTGAGCATGTAACACATAGATCTGGCACACTATATTACTGACAGTAGTATCTCCCATATGGTGTGTGAGCATGTAACACATAGATGTGGCACACTGTATTACTGACAGGTAGTATCTCCTATATTGTGTGTGAGCATGTAACACATAGATGTGGCACACTATATTACTGACAGTAGTATCTCCCATATTGTGTTATGAGCATGTAACACATAGATGTGGCACACTGTATTACTGGCAGTAGTATCTCCTATATTGTGTGTGAGCATGTAACACATAGATGTGGCACACTGTATTACTGGCAGTAGTATCTCCCATATTGTGTGTGAGCATGTAAACACATAGATGTGGCACACTGTATTACTGGCAGTAGTATCTCCCATATTGTGTGTGAGCATGTAACACATAGATGTGGCACACTATACTACTGGCAGTAGTATCTCCCTATTGTGTGTGAGCATGTAACACATAGATGTGGCACACCTGTATTACCTGGCAGTAGTATCTCCCATATTGTGTTGGAGCATGTAACACATAGATGTGGCACACTGTACTACTGGCAGTAGTATCTCCTATATTGTGTGTGAGCATGTAACACATAGATGTGCACACTGTATTACTGACAGTAGTATCTCCTATATTGTGTGTGAGCATGTAACACATAGATGTGGCACACTATATTACTGACAGTAGTATCTCCCATAGTGTGTGTGAGCATGTAACACTAGATCTGGCACACTATACTACTGGCAGTAGTATCTCCCATATTGTGTGTGAGCATGTAACACATAGATGTGGCACACTGTATTACTGACAGTAGTATCTCCTATATTGTGTGTGAGCATGTAACACATAGATGTGGCACACTATATTACTGACAGTAGTATCTCCCATAGTGTGTGTGAGCATGTAACACATAGATGTGGCACACTATATTACTGGCAGTAGTATCTCCTATATTGTGTGTGAGCATGTAACACATAGATGTGGCACACTATATTACTGACAGTAGTATCTCCTATAGTGTGTGTGAGCATGTAACACATAGATGTGGGCACACTGTATTACTGACAGAAGTATCTCCTATATTGTGTGTGAGCATGTAACACATAGATGTGGCACACGATATTACTGACAGTAGTATCCTCCCATATTGTGGTATGAGCATGTAACACATAAATGTGGCACACTGTATTACTGACAGTAGTATCTCCTATATTGTGTGTGAGCATGTAACACATAGATCTGGCACACTATATTACTGACAGTAGTATCTCCTATATTGTGGTGAGCATGTAAACACATAGATGTGGCGCACTGTATTACTGACAGTAGTATCTCCTATATGTGTGTGAGCATGTAACACATAGATGTGGCACACTATATTACTGACAGTAGTATCTCCAATTTGTGTGTGAGCATGTAACACATAGATGTGGCACACTATATTACTGACAGTAGTATCTCCATATTGTGTGTGAGCATGTAACACATAGATGTGGCACACTGTATTACTGACAGTAGTATCTCCCATATTGTGTGTGAGCATGTAACACATAGATGTGGCACACTGTATTACTGACAGTAGTATCTCCCATATTGTGTGTGAGCATGTAACACATAGATGTGGCACACTATATTACTGACAGTAGTATCTCCCATATTGTGTGTGAGCATGTAACACATAGATGTGGCACACTGTATTACTGACAGTAGTATTCCTATATTGTGTGTGAGCATGTAACACATAGATGTGGCACACTATATTACTGACAGTAGTATCTCCCATATTGTGTGTGAGCATGTAACACATAGATGTGGCACACTGTATTACTGACAGTAGTATCTCCCATATTGTGTGTGAGCATGTACACACATAGATGTGGCACACTGTATTCTGACAGTAGTATCTCCCATAGTGTGTGTGAGCATGTAACACATAGATGTGGCACACTGTATTACTGACAGTAGTATCTCCCATAGTGTGGTGTGAGCATGTAAACACATAGATGTGGCACACTATATTACTGACAGTAGTATCTCCCATAGTGTGTGTGAGCATGTAACACATAGATGTGGCACACTATACTACTGACAGTAGTATCTCCCATAGTGTGTGTGAGCATGTAACACATAGATGTGGCACACTGTATTACTGACAGTAGTATCTCCCTATATTGTGTGTGAGCATGTAACACATAGATGTGGCACACTATATTACTGACAGTAGTATCTCCCATAGTGTGTGTGAGCATGTAACACATAGATGTGGCAACACTGTATTACTGACAGTAGTATCTCCCATAGTGTGTGTGGAGCATGTAACACATAGATGTGGCACACTGTATTACTGACAGTAGTAATCTCCCATAGTGTGTCTGAGCTTGAAACCATGGATCTTACACCATGCCCCCGGGGAGTGGTACATTAGGTATCACGCTGGCCTGTTGGCAGAGTGGTCGTGATTTCATATTCTCGTCTGTGCTGATTTTTTTTAGATTGGCTTGTGCACTCAGTGAACGGAGGATAAGAATAGCGTGTAAAACTACCGTAAAGTTATAATCATCCATTAGTTGAAAAACTTCATGAAATCGATAGATGAACATTGTTTGTTAGTGTTTGAAGAATATAGTTATATATAAGGATATACTGAACAATCTGAACTACCCAGTGATATGCTGGAAATCTGTATTTATAGCTGTTACTAAAAAAACCAGGAGCCAATTGATTGTGAAGATTTTCGTACAATTAACCTTATAACCATATCACTAAGCTTCTACTCAGAATCATAATGAGAAGAACATAAAGAAAATAAAATGGAAATTAGTGAGAGAACAAGAATGGATTTGTGGAAGGAAAGGGCACAAACAATGCAATTTATACGTACGGACACTAATAGAAAGTCAATAGAGAAACAGAGAGACATATATTTGTGCTTCAGTAGATTATACTAAGGCATTTGATAAAGTAAAACATGATGAACTGATTAAAATGTTAGAAGATATCAACATTGATGGAAAAGATTTAAGAATAATAAAGAATATTTACTGAACCAAGTAGCAGCAATTAAAATGGGAAATAAAGAGGGTAGTTACGAACAGATAAAGCTAGGAGTAAGACAAGGGTGTGTCTTGTCATCAGATCTTTTCTCCATGTATAGCGAAGTAATAATGAGAGAGATCAAAGAGATGCCAAGGAATACTAGTTGGAGTTATAATATAAATAATATACGCTATGCAGATGACACAGTATTGGTGGCGGATAATTCAACATACCTACAACAATTATTAGACGTTTGTAGTAACAGAGAGTGCAGGAAAGGACTCTCCTTGAATAATCAAAAAAAACAGTACAATGAAGATATCAAAGAAAATGGGTGACACCAAAATGTGACATAGAAATAGAAGGGAAAATCCTTAACCAAGTGGATAATTTTAGATACCTATGGGGCTATTTATAACATCAGATGGAAGATGTTACAACAGAGATTAGGAGCAGAATAGGGCAGGCAAAAGCCGCATTTCAGAAATGAAGAGTATCTTATGCAATAAGTCACTATCACTGAAAGTAAGAAAGAGAGTGCTGAAATGCTATGTAGAACCAGTTTTGCTGTATGGCAGTGAATCTTGGAATGTAAATGAACAAATTAAGAAGAAATTAGAAGCAACAGAGATGTGGTTCCTGAGACGAATGTTGAGAATTCCTTGGACTGCCAGAGTAACTAACGACGACTGCCTGAAACAGGCTAATGAAACTAGAACATTATAGACAACAATTAGACAGAGACAAACATCTTTCTTCGGTCACGTGATGAGAAGAGAGGCATTGGAGAACATTGTGACAACTGGAAAGATCGAGGGGAAGAGAGGCAGAGGCAGACCAAGAGAAATGATGGATGGATTGAGACGGTGGCATGGAGGAATATCAGCAGCAGAGTTGATCCAGAAAACCAAAGGCCGAAATCTATGGAGAGCCATGAACGCCTACGCCAGCCGGCACGGCACTTGATGATGATGATACTGAACAAAAGCAAGATATAAGATTCAGTTTATCAATGAAAAAGAAGAGATGGCATGGACTAGAGCAACATCACTGGGGATGTAAAGAACAGGACACAGATGGTGCTTGCAGCTAAGATCTTTGCAATGAAGTTGAAGAAGAATAAAACTATGTGTAAACTATGATTTGTATCAAATTTGCAATAAATAAATAATGTAATTTCTTTCTTGTTTCTCGTTAATACTGTACAATTGCTTTTTCTGTATTGAGCATATTTTTGTAATTCTTTGTTAATTATTTCAGAAAATCCAAAGCCATTAGATGTTCATATGTTTCTCTTTGATGATATTCTGCTTATTACCAAAGTCAAGAAAATTCCCAGAAAGGTAATTCATGGTGTGAAACTTGTAGATAGAATGCACTGTTCCCTGTACACAGTCTGCTAGGTGTGCTCAAGAACATATTGAATTTAAGTTTCGTCTGTGTCATAGGTTCCAGATTGATTCTTTAGGTCTCTCTCTCTCTCTCTCTCTCTCTCTCTCTCTCTCTCTCTCTCTCTCTATCTCTCTCTCTCTCTCTCTCTCTCTCTCTCTCTCTCTCCCTCTGTGAGTGTATGTATGTATGTGTGTGTATGCATGTCTATATATGTGTGTATGAGTGTTTATGTGTGTGTATGTCTGTACATGTGTGCAGAGTGGCTTGCTTCGCTTCGGAAGTCACGGGTGACAAGCATCATCTGGATCTTTTCTCCGGGGCTTGCTGGTGTGCTGGGGAATGAACAGGCGGACAGATTGGCTGGCTCTGCAAAACTTGGTGGAGTATTGATGCATGATAAGGACAGACGTGGTTGCGGCCTTGTGGAGGACGTGTACACCTCGGAGGAGTAAATGGATCAACATGGTCTGGCGGCAAGGGTGACATCTGGCCGACGATCGACGCTCGAGGAAAGAGAGTGACAAGATCTGGTACTATTAGTTGGAACTCTTCGCTGGCTGCTGAGGATGAGAAAGAGCGCTTATGGGAATGCCCCGAATGATGTCGGAAATCATCAAATCAGATTGCTACTGGGGAGTACTATTGTGGTGTGGTATGTATTGGTGGTGTGTGTGAGGTGGTGAGTCCAGAGCCGGGGGATGTGTGTGGTGTTGATGCATGTATGGGTGCCTGGGTTTTGTGTGTGGTGGGTGTGTGTGTGGGGTGTGGTGGATGGGTGGGGTCATATATTGTGTGACTCTGGGAGATGTGTGTGTGGGGGTTTTGTGGTGGGTCGTGGATTGTGGATTTTGGGGGATTTGTGTTATAACATGGTAAATGCATTGTTTATAGGTTTACAACATTCATTTGACATATTTTTTTTCTATGTTGAAGTTATCATGCACTATTGATGAACGAAGAGTGAGTGATTGGAAGGGCCGAATGTAGAGGGCCTGCGTGCCCAGTTTGTTAACCTTGTTGAAAATAGTTTGGTTGTTCGTTTGTTCTCTAGGTATATCTCTTGGGTGGGGTGGGAGGGGGCATAGTCCTAATGAAGAAAGACCAGGCACCTAAGACAATCTAATGGACCTTACTAAATATGGCATCAGCTAATTTGATTTTACAAATAGCAGCACAGCATTGTTATAAACCTAATTAACTTGCTTATCACTTGTTTACAGGGCATTATGAGATAGCTACTAGCTTTGTTTTTAATTTCATAGTAAGAAAGACAACAAGGAATGGATTTGGTCCCAACATACACGCTTGCAGCCACCACTTAGTATATGTAGTCATCACACCCCAACGTAATTATCAGCTATATGATTTTCCTGTTGCAACTGATTTACTGATCAGATTGTCAGCTGTTGGATCAGCTGGGAGTGGTTGGCTACCTGTAGTGTAGCCATGGTAAAACAATAATTTAATGTAGTGGACATGTGAGGTTTGATTCCCATGAGATATTCTATACCTTATATGACCCCACAGATTTTGAGGACCAGTCATATATATATACAGCACTGGGATTATTCCAGATATGGGGCATCTTGTCATCCTTGCGCCTCTGAAAGCTGTAACATTGGGATCTTTAAGTAAACTTGTCACTTTAGTTCAGGTGTGAGGTTTACACTACCATATTCGAGTTATTTTTCAAATATTATATAATTGGATAGGAAGGGGAAATTATTAGGCAGGTTAGCAACAAACAACAATATAAGTGGGAAGATAACATCATGAAATGAACAAACTGTAGCAAGAAACAGCGAGTGTTGGAGGTCCATCGCAGCAAAACTATGATTATAGACAGAACTTGTTTAATTTGATTGCTATAAAAAGTTCTTTATTATATTCTGAATCGCTGCTATTGAATTGCTCCACCAATACAAACTATTCGTGTGTAAATTTGTATATTAGAAACCAATCTTTACATCCTGCTTTTTTGTCAGCAGCTTATAGATGTGACCAATCCTAGGTATATGTGTATGATTTAAAAAAGTCAATAACTTAGGTCTCACAATCAGTAGGGGTTTAAAGCAGTTTCAGACGTTTTTTCCTAGTGGCGGGGTGTTTGAAAATTGTATATTAAATTAGGTGTCAAGCAGCGTTAGTTAGATACGCAAATAATTATCCAACGCCCATAAGAGATAAAATAAGGATTACGTGTTGTACCCTAGCCTCTTTCACTTATACACATATAAGATGTTTAAATAAGTGAAAGAATCATTTTAAATATCTTAGGTATGTTGATGATACTGTGTTACTAGCAGAAAGCAAACAAGAGTTACAAACAGTAGTGGAACATGTAAACAGGCATAGTACAGAATGTGGCTTAGATATTAACATCCAAACAACGAAATCTATGATAATTGGCATCAGAAAGGAGAGCCATCAATCAAAATCACAGTGAACGGGGAGATACTAGAACAAGCAATCAGTTTCTCCTATCTTGGACATATAATAACAGATCATGGCAGAAGTGAAACAAATCAAAACGAGAATAGGAATGGTCAAAAATGCTTTCAACTTCATGAAATCAATATTAACATCCAAAGATATTAACAACGCATTAAAACTGAGAATTGTCAAATGTTATGTATATTCAACACTACTATATCGCGCGAAAGCCTCGACAATGAACAGACAGTTTGAAAATCGAATAAATGCCCTTGAGATGCGGATATACAGATGAATATATCGTATTTCTTGAAATAAAAACAGTCAAATACGCAGGTTCTAGAAAAACTGGGAATTGAAAGAGAGTAGATGAATGAAATAAAAATGTGGTAGGTAAATTAGTTTGGCTAAGTTAAAAGACATAACAGTCTTTTAAAAATCATACTGGAGGGTAAGGTTGAAGGCAAGCGAGCAAGAAGTAGACAACTATCCAAGCAGCAAGATAACATCAAGAGATGGACAAACAGCAACCTGACAGAATGTACAGTCAGGGCGAGAGACAGACAGTGTTGGGGATCCATTGCCACCAGCCTTCATTGTGGAAAACGGCACCTGATTTATATGAAATTATTATATTTATTTACATGTTTGTATGTGGATGTGTGCGTGTTTCTGTATATATAGAGAGGACCACAGTAGTTAAGTGCTAGTGCACTAGTCTACCAGGCCAGTCGTCTTGGGCGAAAACCTTTTAATGTAGATTTGTGATGACTACAAAACTAAAAAGTTGACCCAGTCTGAGACAATTATTATTAAAGAATGTTGTGGGAAGTAATGCAGTTATTCGTATACTAACACATCACCGACCGAGTCAGCGTTAGGTCAAGAGAAATAGCCTGATGCCTGTACCTGTATGTCATGAATGCATGGAAATGATGGCTTTTGCATGTGTGTGAATGTGCCTGATTCGGTGCATGCGTGTGTATGTGTGTACATGTATGTATGCATGTACAAAAAGATATTATAGACATGTTCGAGTAAAGTGCTATATGTTCTTGAGCCTGATCCCTGTAAAAGAATTCCATTCAGGTTCAAAAATAGTAAAAGTGCATTGTTTACAAACAATTGTCTATATGTGTTTCTACAGTCTAAACAGTCAAACACGGACACGCAGTCACTGGGGCAGTCTGACAGGACATCGTATACTGTGCTAAGACAACCACTGGCCCTTGATAGATTTACACTTCATGACATTTCTTCTTCTGATGCAGCAGGTAAGTGCGCTCTGTAATGATAATGATAGTCCTTGCTTTGACTTCATTTTATCATGCACAATGGTTGGTACAAATTTCAGAGTGCTTTCTTCCCTTTGGTTATTACTAACCAGAAAGTATTTAGCCATATATTACTAATGAGGGCTGTTGTTTGTCGAGACTCCTGTCTTTTCCACTTTTCACATTGGGCAGTGGGGAGCGTTTTATGTGATATTCACTGGCACAGGAACGGAGCATAATGGGGACCACCCGTTGCTGTGAAGTTGGAACCGTGACTAACTAACTAACTAACTACTAATGAAGCCTCAAGATTAGAAACAGATTAAGAATGTCTCTTGTGCTGGTACCCTAGCATAAATGTTGTGGTATATACTAAAGACTTGGGAAGTCCGGGTAGCATAGTGGCTAGATTCTCGCCTGTCTGCCTGGTGGCCACGGGTTCAATTCACATCAGAGTGTATGAAAATCTTTGTTTTAATTGACATGGGCTTGCAGATCGACCCAGCCAAGAATGGGTGCCAGTAAATGTCTTGGGAAGTAAGGGAGGCCAGTGTGAAACTGACCACGTCACCCACAGTGTGTCGACTGGACAACACTACGAGTCTATCGTCATAAATTCAATGCATCTTATGGCGTGTGAAAGGAGTCTAATAATAATAGAACGTTTAATAGAATATTGTTGTTTAAGAAAACTGGCTAATAGATAATAATTATGTCCCAGAAGCTGAAATATTTTGGCCATGTTAATCAGCGTGAGGTTTAGACAGAACAGTAATTGATGAAAGAGACCAGAGTCGACCAAGACGACGATGGACACAGTGACAACATCTGTTATAGTTTGCAACATTACTTTCAACAGTTTTTGCCAATATCTGTTGTAGTTTGTAACATTACTTTCAACAGTTTTTGCCAATATCTGTTGTAGTTTGTAACATTACTTTCTACACTTATTGCCAACATCTGTTATAGTTTGTAACATTATTTTCAACAGTTGTTTACATGTAATCTTATGTGATTTTTTCGGCAGCCACAGGTTTAAAACACTGCTTTGCACTTGTCCACGTGTCTCGATATCAGCAAATTACGGGAGTGTTTACTTTTCAGGCAGCTTGTGATGCAACAAAGGTTTGTCTGTTTGTTTTCTGTTTTCAAACACTGGATTTTGCACACACGAAAATACTTAATTAAAGATGTCTAAAGATAACCAAAACGTCATGGAGGTAGCAGGTTAAATTTGAAATACTGATCTCGGTATACTTATTTTTCTTGCTTTATTGTGTTACAGGTTAATAAAACATTCGAGAATATGGGAAACTTAAAAGTTACAAATGAACAATTCAATGTGAAAGGCAGTAACTGCCATAAATGAATTGACACATAGTTGCTACAGCCCTCATCGCCTATGTATAAGATCTTGCACATAGACCACATACTCATTCACTAAGAATGCATTTCACATATTGCTCTTAAATTGCTTTTTTTTTCAACTGAAACAGTTTCATGGAATCCTTGAAAATGTGTTTATGTTTAGTATTTCATTAATCTGTTTGATGCCATACAATTTAGGGGTGATCGAACTAAGATTTTAACTTACAAATTTTGTTTATTTTCTTCATTAGTTTTGGATATAACAATCTAGAAATAATGTGTCAAGAATGTTACCAAATTAATTCATCAGCTTGGCACTTGACAAATTCAGGTGAACAATATTTTATTACTGAAGGAAATGTGTTTACCAGATAAAACCCAGAACATTCATTCATTCATTCAGTAGCAGAACATAGGAAAGGAAAATAACAATAAACATTTTCAAGATAACATAAGTGAAATTACGCCAGCCTGGAAATCAATGGGAATTTATTTTTGGCACCCAAATTAAGCTGTATATGGAAATACCCAAGGAACATGCTAGATGTCACTAGAATTGTAGGATATTAAAATATAACAACAATGCGCTGAGGATAGATATACAATTATTGATATAACAATTGAATGCATGTAAGTGACTCTTTCTGCCACCGTGGCTCTTATGAATTGATTAATATGAATATCTTGTTTCTGCCAGAAATGAAATTAACAGATGACGAAGGTAGATAGAAAACAAGTATGTCATTAATAACACCTTCTTCTCCACCATTTCTAGTGTCAACCAGAGTGTTTCATTGTTGAGCTACAAGATGTCCCTGGCTTGGATTATCATGAACTATTTACAAGCGAAATATATTATTATTATTATTTTACATCTGTCTTATGGCAACATGCATATATCAATCATGGACCAGTTTGCAGTCATTAAAGACGAAGACAATTAGGGTGTTTTAAACTAAATGTTCCAGAAAAATTCTTAGAATGCCGCGGACAAACAAGAAGAAAACTATAAACATTCCACAAGATATGAACATTGAAGAAAACTTGCTCATAAACAAGATTATATATTAGAAATATAATATTTGGCATATTAAGTGTCACAATGGCTGGGAAAGGACAGTGATGGCTGGCATGGTTCCTGAGAGAAGAGGCAGTGGTCGTCCTGCACGAAGATGGACAGAGGGCACTGAAATCACCTAGGGCACTAACATCCATGAGACAGAGGTCGTCCTGCACGAAGATGGACAGAGGGCACTGAAATCACCTAGGGCACTAACATCCATGAGACAGAGGTCGCCCTGCACGAAGATGGACACAGGGCACTGAAGTCACCTCGGGTACTAACATCCATGAGACAGAGGTCGCCCTGCACGAAGATGGACACAGGGCACTGAAGTCACCTCGGACAGTAACATCCATGAGAGAGGTCGCCCTGCACGAAGATGGACACAGGGCACTGAAGTCACCTCGGGTACTAACATCCATGAGACAGAGGTCGCCCTGCCCGAAGATGGACACAGGGCACTGAAGTCACCTCGGGTACTAACATCCATGAGACAGAGGTCGCTCTGCACGAAGATGGACACAGGGCACTGAAGTCACCTCGGGCTCTAACATCCATGAGAGAGGTCGCCCTGCACGAAGATGGACACAGGGCACTGAAGTCACCTCGGGCTCTAACATCCATGAGGCAGAGGTCGCCCTGCACGAAGATGGACACAGGGCACTGAAGTCACCTCGGACAGTAACATCCATGAGAGAGGTCGCCCTGCACGAAGATGGACACAGGGCACTGAAGTCACCTCGGGTACTAACATCGGGTACAGAATCTGACAAGAGGTGGTCATCTGAATGATACACAGGGACATGTGAACCTCATGGAGCGGCTCTGCCCCTGGTGGAACCGTGAGCCCTTATTTAAATACTATTACTCACTAACTTGTTATGTGACTTAAGTTAATTTTTGCTTTTGTTTCACTTCATTCAGAACTCATGGCTATCACAGATCAAAGAAGCAATGGATGCCTATGCCAAAGCTGCAAGCAGCCGCAACAACTCTTTTAAAGAGAACAAGAACCCCAAAAATAAAGAAAAAGAGACTGCAAAGTCTAATGACCGAAGAGACTTTTCATTTAGTTCAACTCGAAGAGGAATGCAACATAGACGCAGTGAAAGTTTGAAGGGTGTGCCTACAAAATCACGATCCATGGATGCTGTGTTTATTTAGAATGTTGAGCTGTCATCAGCTACAACCGAGCTTCCCAGACAAACCAGATGTGTTCTACAAGCATTGTCATGTTGACAGCTGACTAGTCATTTGCCACCTCCAAGCAAATCTGTTTCATGAAGCTGAGCAACATGAGAAAATTATCCTGAAGACGTAATTGTCTGGAACTTGATTATTGTCAAGTCTGATGTTGTTTTAAACAACAAATCTCAAAGATGCACATCAGTGCAACCAATAAGGTACTAGACCGCCTGTCTGGTGTCATAAATAACAAAAAGCTGGTTTGGTACAAAACTATGCTCAAACTCTGTCATCAGGATTGGGGGGGGGGTGGGGGGGGGGGGTGGGTGGGGGGGGGGG
>JACEFZ010002186.1:0-200000 GCA_014155875.1 Cepaea nemoralis
ATCGGCTATGAAGTGGGAACAATTTATAAAGAGGATGGGGTACGCTTGACAACAGACAAGGAGAAGGGGGAGGCATTTCTCCAAAGATTTTTAGAGCAGACCAATCATAGTGATGCGGATACCAGGGAAGCAGTTAGAGTGGAATTATCTGGCACAATAGAGAATATGCCTTACGAAGACATCATATTGTTTGAAGATGTTAAACATATTTTGCAGAAGGCAAAAGACACGGCACCAGGGCCTGACAGTGTCAGGTATGGCCACATGAAGGCTTTGAGCGATGTGGACCTGAAGGAGATGGCCGTCTGCTTTAATCAGAGCATTAGGACAGCGTTAGTACCGCAAGATTGGTTGCATAGCTATCTCATCCCTCTCCCAAAACCATACTTCGGAGGTCACGGGTAGTAAGCATCACCTGGATCTTTTCTCCTGGGCATGCCGGTGTGCTGGGGAATGAACAGGCGGACAGATTGGCTGGCTCTGCAAAATTTGGTGGAATATTGATGCATGACAGGGCAGACGTGGTTGCGGCCTTGTGGGAGCACGTGTACACCTCGGAGGAGCAGATGGAGCACCATGGTCTGGTAAGAATGAGACAACGAGGTGTGACGAGGGGATCTGGCCGACGCTCGGCGCTCGGAGGAAAGGCGAGACGGACATATAATCAGATTGCTACTGGAACTATTAGTGTTGGAACTCTTCGCTGGCTGCTGAGGATGGGGACGGAGCGCTTATGGGAATGTCCTGAATGATGTGATGTCGGTTCCTAAATCAATCAATCAATCAATCATATTATATCAGCAATTCACATACTATTTCTACCTGATTACTATTCTTAAAACGTTAACTTTAATACAACATGATAACATATCCTCTAGTTATTAATTGAGCAGAGTTGCATTATTAAGAAATTTCTAACTACGGTACAACTGCGGTATTTGTCAAATTATTAATGGCAAACTACATTATGTCCTAGAGTTCTCTCTATACAGCACTCTATACGGCTACCGAACTTGAAGCCTTAGCTATAATAGGAAACATTGGAAAATTCTCTGAATATCTAGTTGCTAATAAATTCTTATCAATCCAGTTATTTTGGATATTTATGGTTTACTCTCTTTACAAACCATGGCGGATTATTCTGTTACAAGATTAAAATATTTTGTGTTTTGGTTATAATCTTCATAGGGATATATAAAATACAGCAAGCCAAATATCTATTTCTCTTTTAGACGCCCACAGAAAAACATTCACACAAACAGTTCATATTTATGATATACTAGCTGACCCGGCCCGGCTTCGCCCAGACCCTGGTGGGGAGCATCTCATTTAATTCATATAAGTAGTCATATAAGTTCTCGTTCCCGTTACCGACTATCTGTCTGTCTGTCTGTCTGTCTTGGGTAAATGGAGGAGGGAGGAGGAAGAGGGAGGTGGAGGAGGGAAGAGGAGGGAGGAGGAGGGAGGAGACAGGAGGAGTAGGGAGGAATAGGAGGGAGGAGGAGGGATTAGGAGGAGGAGAGAGGAGTAGGGTGGAGGAGGAGGCGAGGAGGAGGGAGGGAGGAAGAGGGAGGAGGAGGGAGAAGGAGAACGCAGGAGGAGAAGGGAGCAGGAGGAGGAGAGGGAGGAGGAGAGAGAGGGAGGAGGAGGAGAGAGTAGGAGGAGGGAGGAGGCGGAGGGAGAAGGAAGAGGGAGGAAGAGGGAGGAGGAAGAGGGAGAAGGAGGAGGGAGAAGGAGGAGAAGGAGGGGGAGGAGGAGGAGGGAAGAGGAGGAGGGGAGGAGGAGGAGGGAGGAGGAGGAATGTGAAGGGAGGAGGAGGAAGGAGGGAGGAGGTAGAGGGAGGAGGAGGAGGAAGGAGGCGGAGAGAGGAGGAGGAGGGAGGAGGAGGGAGGAGGAGGAGGGAGGAAGAAGGAGGAGGAGGTAGAGGGAGGAGGAGGGAGGAGGAGGAGGGAGGAGGAGGAGGGAGGAGGAGAGAGGAGGAGGAGGGAGGAGGAGGGATGAGGAGGAGGGAGGAGGAGGAAGAGGGAGGAGGAGGAATGTGAAGGGAGGAGGAGGGAGGAGGTAGAGGGAGGAGGAGGAGGGAGGAGGAGGAGTGAGGAGGAGGAGAGGGAGGAGG
The DNA here is from genome assembly GCA_014155875.1 of Cepaea nemoralis. Taxonomy (NCBI): domain Eukaryota; kingdom Metazoa; phylum Mollusca; class Gastropoda; order Stylommatophora; family Helicidae; genus Cepaea; species Cepaea nemoralis. The sequence goes on from JACEFZ010002186.1 coordinate 2,117, forward strand.
AGGAAGGAGGAGGGGGGAGGGAGGAGGAGGAGGAGGGAGAAGAAGGAAGGAGGAGGAGGAAGGAGGGAGAGGAAGGAGGGAGAATGATGAGGGGAGGAAGGAAAGGGAGGTGGAAGAGGAGGGAGGAGGGAGGAGGAAAGAGGTAGGGGGAGGAGGAGGTAGAGGGAGGAGGAGGAAGGAAAGGGAGGAGGAAGAGGAGGAGAAGGGAGGAGGAGGGTGGAGGGAGGAGGAGGGGGAGGGAGGAGGTAGGAGGAGGAAGAGGGAAGAAGGAGAAGAAGGGAGAAGGACGAGGGAGGATGATGAGGGAGAAGGAGGCAGGAGGAGGAGGAGGGAGGCAGGAGGAGGAGGGATGAGGAGGGAGAGGGAGGAGGAGGGAAGATGAGGGAGGAGGGGGGAGGAGGCGGAGGGAGTTGGAGGGAGGAGGATGGAGGAGGAGGGGAGAGGAAGAGGGAGAAGGAAGAGGGAGAAGGAGGAGGGAGGAGGGAGAGGGATGAGAGGGAGGAGGAAGAGGAGAAGGGTGGAGGGAGGAGGTAGAGGGAGGAGAAGAGAGGGAGAGAGAGTTCGCCATTCCGAATTCATACTCGTCTAGTTCTTCCCTTCTACACGACTGTAGATAACTTCCTTACACATAAAAGATGAATTGTTATTGATATTGCCGTGGCATGGAGGAATATCAGCAGCAGAGTTGATCCAAAAAACCAAAGACTGTGATCTACGGAGAGCCATGAACGCCTACGCCAGCCGGCACGGCACTTGATGATGATGATTGCCGTGTGACGATTCTGTGTAGTCACGACATTTTCTTCCCTTTCCCTAGCGTTTTGGTTCGGGGATTCTTTCATCATCATCATCATATATTTACGTACGTATTTTGGGAGGGGGAGGAGGGAGGAGGAGGAAGAAGAAAAAAAAACTATGACAGTTGACAGCTCTGGAATGAAAGGAAGGCGTGTAGAAAATTTCATCTCAATCGGATGGGCCGTTCGCGAACAAATAAAGGACATACATATATACATACATATTTACATACATACACTTTGTTTTATAAATATAGATTAATTATGTTACATATATACATATTTCCTGATGTAATTGACAGATTAAATGAAGCAAATCGGCATTCTCAGAAGACATAGGTGAACTGGACTGACTATTCACATTTCGCGGAATCGTATTGTGTCACTATGAATACTGGGACTATGAAATTGTGATTTCCGTGCTCCGAACATTTCGAAACCAGTTATCTATTTCAGAGGAACATAACAGACTGAATCTAGAAGGAAATACAGTTATTAATTAAATGTATTTAATTTATGCGCATACTCCATATCAATCATCACTTCACACATGACATGCATTGCATAATAGTGGAAACGCAAATTTACGTCATAACTCAATCATTCATTCAGTTAGGTATATGACACGATCATGCAATCATTAATTTGTTTATTCATTCAGTCATCCATTTGGTTAGTTATTTCATGACGCGATCAGTCATTCATTTATTTATACACATCGCGACATGATCATTCATTCAGTTGCGTACATACTTAATGATATTCATTCAAACGAAACATACATTTTGTGACATCATGACGCAATTATCATTCACCTGGTTATTGTAAATCATGATTCATTCATCTCGAAAACGATGAGAGAGTCATGATACTCATATAGTCACATAATTTTAACATTCCATGCATTATCATACATAAATCACAGAGAGAAAGGAAATATAAAGGGATTAACTTTTACACCTCAGACATACAATTACGAATAAAAGTACAGACATATACAAAGGATGAATCGCATGTCAGAAAGAAAGATATAAATTATGTATTATATGTTTTCTATTTCAAGTTAGATTAATTAGATAAGTGGTTAAGTTGTTGACGTATTTGCTTGTGTTAATTCAAAATTTCTAGCACACCAGTTATAAACGAGTATGTCAATCTACACAGACCCAATAATAATGAAACACCACGAAAAAAAAAATTTCTAAGGTACCAGTATCAGTTACATTGATAATGACATAAGCTGCTTATATGATATGATTCGCCAGTCTTTGTGGCTCACATATATAAGGCGTCAGCGACAAAAGCAAAAGACCTCTCGGAACAAATGGGACAAGAACAAGCGTCACATTATAGCCGAATGGGACGGGACAGAGAGAAATGAAGAAATAGTTATATGTCAAAACTAATATAGAAGGATATGATCCAATCAATCACATACATCCCCTTAGTCGGGTTTTGTAAATTTGGATGGCGATACATGCCCATTGGGCCATTTGAGGGATTAAACTTATAGTTTATTTAGCCTAGCTTTTTCATGAGCTGGTACTTCACGACATTTACCGTAGTGCGTAAATAGGAAGTGGTGCCCTGTTAAATTTAATTCTAGGGCTGTAGGTGGTTGATAGGAGACCATTCCTTCACAGTAGTAATAGATGATATAAGTATGACACATGAACTCTGTGCTACGTCTTGTCAATCTAATAGATAAGCTAACATGGTAAGTACCATTTCAAAAAGGAGGGGCATGCTGCCAAGTCGTGACTGAAGTTCATGACGCGAAAAACAGAAGGAGCAGAACTCTCGGTCAGAAACGTAGATATAACTAAGAAACTAGCGGATCACGTCAGTTTCGTTTATCAATAGTTACGGGAGTCGGATCATGGATTCCAACAGGGAAACGGCACATTGAAATGGTCCAGACCTTGAAAAGAATATTGAAGAGCAGGGCGACATCATTATGGCCAATATAGATGGCAAAAGACAATGTCCACAGTGAGAAGGGTATAGGAGCCTGAAAAGAATAGAACAAAGGCAACAGATCCAAACGAGACAAGATATATTACGGCAAGGTTAATTAAAAGGGCTAGTGTTTGACGATTGATTACTCATCATGTTTACGTTTGAAAATTACAAAGAAGAATAATTTATTTGCCGATCTTCAGTCCTTTTGATTGCCGTCAAGTTTTCCTGCTTCAAGTTTGTTGAAATAGTGTCACAATCTGGATACCTTATCTGTTAAATGGTTTTGATTGAAGTTCGTTAAGACACTCTTCAGCAGCCACCCTATGAAGAACAGATTTGAAAACTTAGCTATGGGGCGGTTGAAAAGAAGTAGTTTCCTCCACCAGGCCAAACACCTCTGCAGAGAACCCATCGATCTTCCCACAGTTGATATCCCCCTGACAACTATTCCAGAGCGAACCCCGTGGAAAGATGAACATAGAATATCGCTACAAATCCAGCCAAAAGTGAGAGGAATATTTGACAAGGAAGAACAGAACAGTGTACAGCGCAGAACAGCCACTCTCAGCTTCCTTGATTACGAATACCCACAGGACCTCTGGATCCGAGTCTACACAGATGGGTCAGCACAAAATGCTGTTCGAAATGGAGGAGCGGGAGTGTATATAGAATACCCAAATAATACTAGAGACACGGCCAGAATTCCAACAGGAAAGTACTGCCATAATTATGATGCTGAAATTGAGGCAATCAAGATAGCCACAGAGAAATTACAAAATACCAGCCATGGTACACAACCTGTGGTGATATTGACAGATGCAAAATCCGTAATAGAGGCTCCCCTGTCTGGGAAATTGCCAGTTCTGAGGACACTACTTTCTGAACTTAGCAGTCAGCGTAAGATCACCATACAGTGGATACCATCCCACTGTGGAATCCCCGGAAACGACAGAGCTGATCGATTGGCTAAGGAAGGAGCACAAGAAGAACAACCAGATGTGCCTATTACATACCACCAAAAGAAAAGAATGATCAAATCAGTCAGAAGGCCACCAAACCTTACTCAAGACGGCTACCACGTTATGGACAGACCAGAACAGGTCATTCTTCTGCGCCTCAGAACAAGACACAATAGATTACGCAACCACATGTATACAAAATTCAAGATTGGTGACTCAGCCATGTGCACATGTGGCTTGGCGTCGCAGACAGCAGAGCACATACTCCAGGATTGCCCAAACTACAACATATCCAGGCGAACCTTCTGGCCTATAGAGACAACAGTGGAAGATAAACTCTATGGACCGCTGAATGAACTAAAAAAGACTGTTAGATTCATACAAGAGACAACATTGCAGTTATAAACATATTTCAGGCGAACGAAAGAAGAAGAAGTTTAAACCAGGTGTTTCCGACAACTATTTCTTGTTCTTTTGCCCATTCTACAAGTCTGTATCCTCTTTCGTTTCGCTCTCCCAAACCATGGTTGCCTACACTGCATCCATCACCTTGATTTCCCACCTTTGCATCAGTGGATATATAACACTAAACATGACAGTAATGTAGTTCTACATCTATGGATGTATGATTGTCGTGGAATGCCGCATTTACATCCCAGAACATTTCTGATTGACTTTTGATGGACCATGTAGAGAAATTACAGAAGAGGAAATGAGATTCTCTGTCATAAAGAATGCTGAGGCAAGGTATTACACCCATGGTACAAGACATACAAATACAGACCTGTGCACATGAACATGGTCAGGTGGCTATGCAAGACTGACCATTGACTCTCAACAAACACAAGCTGTGGAATGCCAATCTAAGGGAAGGTGAAACTGACCCAGAACTGATAATTAAACCACACTGTAGAGCAGGCGTGTAATGGGGCCTTCAAGCTACCCAGCCAGTCCAGCTTCAAGGTGGTATGTGTCAAACTAATAATTACACCTCACTGGTGGGCAGACTCAATGGACTGTTAAACTGATCTGTGGTTGGCAATTCAACACCGTCCAGGTGTGACGCTATGGTGAAGGCCAGTTGTTCAGGCATAATTTATGACTGGACATTCAGGGAGATAATCTAGTCTGCACTGAAGAGATGTGTGAATCAGATCATTGAAGGATAATAAACCATTCAGACTGGATCCAGAAAAAAGGGCGCGAGGTGTCTGAAAGCAATTAAAAGCAGGACTGTGGGAATGGGAATTGTGGCTTGTACCAGACAGGGTGATACCCCAGGATATAAGCGTAATTAAGAGAATGAAATAAATAGGCTAGGCTTGGAAGGTTGCAAGTCAGAATAAGTCTGACGTTTGAATAAGTAGGCAACCATTTCAATGTTCGATAGTCATTTGTCTGATTCTTATGTCTTCTAGACTTCACTAGGAAAGTTATTTCTTAGTAACTATCCAAGTCTTTTAGAGGACTGATTTTCTGTCGGCCTATTGTAGGGTAGTTCAGCGAGACTGTCAGTTTCTCTTGTTGCTGATCTGTGAACTCGTATTCGCAGTTCTGTGTACAATATCATATTGCTTCAAGTGTTACTCTTCTGAGAAGTAGGAACCTTATGTTAGGCAGATCTTGGCTATGCTCTAGGTATACATTTATGTGTCTTAACAGATACTTGTAATTTCTTTGAAACTAGCTTAGTTGCCTTTTGGTGTATGCATTTGTTGTACAGAATATAGTCAACTGACTATATTTCTTTTATTCTTACCACGACAGTGGTTAAGTAGTGACTAAACCAGGCAGACAAGCAATGCAGCTATCCTGGGTGGTTACTTCAATGAGACTTGTTTGTATGTCTCATATTTATGTAAACAATTTTGTTACAAACTCATGCATTATTTTATTATGTTGAGTAACATTATTTGTCGATTTTGAACCAATATACTTTATGTGTATTTGATGTTTGATATATTTGAATTGTCATATGCATCATTTTTGTTATACTTTGGACATGCACTCGGCAGACTTTTATTTGGTCTGTAACGTATATGGAAACTATGTTTCCCAGTTTGTTTTAGATAAGGATATTATTTCCCGTTTGCATTCATACTACGTATATAGAAATGGTAACTCACTAAGAAGAATTTGGTGTTATGCTATTGTGTCCGCATTGGCACATTGGCCATTGTATGCGTTTGAAGCCGAGGTGTAATGGTACAGACATTACCCACAATTGGTTACGGTATATGGTCTAACCCTTTCAGTGTATTGTGGACGAGCGTTCACGGTAATTCATGGAAGCCTGGCACAGATACCGGTTACGGCATATAAGCCGGAGATCTGGTACTCTTATGATACCACTACCAACCCTTTGATCAGCGAAACCAACTTTGAATGGAGCGGATGTAAGGAACTTCATGTCGGCCTGAATTAGGACATGAACGTAGGACAAATTAATTCCTCTTGACGGGACGTTATAGGGGATGGCAGAGATGTAATAATTACAGGCTTTTGAGGCGATTGAAAAGTCCGTCCCGGACTATAGACAGTAGGAGAGAAATTTGTAGAGAGAAGGACGATAGTGAACGCAGTAGAGCAGGAAGAGAGACACGGCCAGACTGGTCATTGCACGGGGGAGGGTTGATAGAATATATGTATTAATTAGGATTGTACTGTTGTAGAACTAGATAATACACATTCTTGACTATCTCTTCCAAGCCCTCAACAGGAGCCCAGTTTCCCGTGCGGTGATAACTAGGGGAGACAGGACAGAACACTACTGTTCTGAACACCGTCCGGCTGTGGGGGGATCTGACCATGAATGTTCGCTGATCTGAACATAACTGCTGTTAGCTGACCTCACTTGGAGCACGGACACTGACCCAGATAGGACCCAGAGTTACGTATTTTATATTCATCATTTCACTTTCATAATTTTACTGTAGGGCATAAACTTATATGCTTTCACCATCATCATATTGTGTAATGATTAAGGATAGACAATAAATGTTGCAGTTTGATTTAACTCATAATTCAGTTGTTATACTTTTAATTCCAATTGTTCATTCATGTTGTGTGTGTACATTGGTGGGGACTTAAATAATTACCAGGGAAGGGAAAGCAGTATGAGGGGATAATTTGTACTGGCTAGAAATCCTTCTTGAGATGTAAACCTAGTCACCTAACTTTCCCTTTTCCAACTCCCTGACGAATATTTAGACCAGCTAATTACGAGCCACTTGTAGCTGTACTCTTGATATTCATGGGCTTAATCTGTAGTTCAGCCATATAGATTTTGTCCTTAGTCAATTTCTTACTATTTGGGGTTGCTCGCCAATGAATAATATAATCATCCAGGCGGTGGCGCACCCCCACTTCCGACAATTGGAATTCAGACTTCTCGTTTTCAATAGAATCCGGTACTAGACCCTTGGCATACGATTTTAAAAAAAAGGTAACTCTTGTATTCTTCATAATATTCTGATATCAGATGTAGCTATTTTTGTTGAAAGTTACAGAGTATAGATATAACTTTTCAAAAGTTTGTAACAGATAGTTACTTATGAGAAAACTACCATCATCTATCATTTATTGATAATTGTTTTTAATTATTATCAATTAGTGTTTCCATTCATCATTTAATGATGAAAGAGACCGAGCCATATAGGATAAAACCCAAGTCAATGAAGTCTTTCTGGTGACTACCGTTTTCATCGACGATGAACTGTATTTTTCGTGGAGGTATTCTGTGTTGGCATTCTGGCGGCGGCATTATGCACAGTGTAGCCTACTGTCATAAGTCGGGATGCCCCACCGGCTAGATGAAAATCTTATTCACTGGCGAGCAACCCCAGATAGTCAGAAACTGACTAGGGACAAAATCTATATGGCTGAACTACAGATTAAGCCCTGAATATCCAACGTACAGCTCTAAGTGGCTCGTTACAAAATTGAAATGAACTGAGCTGAATATTCGCCAAGGACTAGGAAAGAGAAGGTTAGCTAGGGTAGATTTTTAAGTCTGAATTAAAGTTTAAAGACAACTATCCTAGTACAGGTTTTTCTCCCTGACTGCTCCTTTCCTTGGTGTGTAAGTGAACTCCCCACCAATGTACACAACAACACGTATGCACAATTGGAATTAAAATATAACGAGAGAACTATGAGTTACAAGACTACAACATTTATTTACTAATCATAGACATCTGATGGTCTTCAATATGGGGATGATGAAATCATATAACATATTGTGATGAGAAACATTACGTAACTTTACTTGTTACTTCATCTATCTGGAACTGTGGTCCAGATCCCCACTCTCCAGTAGACTCAAAAAAGAAAACAGCTTGCCGGTATTCTGACGATCCTGCCAGTCCTGACACTCCTAGTCGTCACTCGTTCTTGAGATCTACAACATAGGTGCTCCTTGTGAGAGCTTGAAAGAAAGTCAAGAATGTGTTATATCAGTTCTACATCAGCGCAATCCTAATTAAAACATATCATAACACAAACATATACAATGACCAGTCTGGCCAAGTTTATCTTCCAGCTCTACTGTGTTCACCATCCTCCTTCTCCCTACTGTCTTTAGTCTGGGACGGGCTTTTCAATTGTCTCACACGCCTGTAATGATTACATTTCTGCCGCCCCATGTCCATGTCGCTAATACAGAAATTCTGTGTCATACAGCCGCTTCGTCCAACGTTGGATTAGCAGCTCACAGGGTCGGTAATGGTATTATAATAATGCCTGATCATCCGGGCTTACAAGCCGGGACCAGTAGCTGTGCCAGGTTTCCATGCATTACCGTGGACGCACGCCCACAATACACTGAGAAAGTTTAGCACCATATACCCTATACTACCAATTGTGGGTAATGTCTGTACCATTACACCTCTGCTTCCAACACAATCATTGGCCAATGTGCCAATGCGCAGACAATAGCATAACACTTCATATTGGTAGGTTTGCATATGACAAATCAATATATCAAACATCCAATACACATAAACATATTGATTAAACTAGACATATTATGATACTTTAACATCATAGCATAATGCACTAGTTAGTTTATGAAATTACACATACCTACATCCAACATATCCGTAAACATTATATTACTTCAAGATGGACATCTAATGATACTCAACATAATAGCATCAGGCATTATTAATGAGTACTAATATTGTATAGCTACAAAATGAGATATACAACAAGTCTTAATTGAAGTTACCACTTAGTTACTGCTGTTGTAAGAATTAAATAAATAGTCAGTTGACTATATTCTGTACAACAAATGCACACACCAAAACGAGACTAGTCTAGTTTAGAAAGAGATGGCAAGCATCTGCTACGACACCTCAAGTATATCTAGACAAGACCTGCCTTCCATAAGTTTCTACTTCTCAGAAGAGTAGCACTTACAGCACAATGATATTGAACACAGAACTCAGAAAGAACACTCAAGTAACCTATGACAATGATAGTTCTTGCAATAACCTAGATCAGATATAGACTGAAAATCACTAACTAAGAAATAACTTTTGTAGTGAAATCTAACATAATAATCATGCATATGACTACAGAACATTGAGATAGTTCCTACCTGTTCTGAAGTCAGACTTAATCTAAAAGGAAAAGGTCTATCGTGGGTTTTTATACCTAGCTAGCAGTAGACACTTATCTCCCAGGAAGTCCATTCCTAAATTCTTCTTATCTCCTCCTGACGTTAATTGCAATTAACTCCAAGTCTGTCCAGTCATAAAATTCTTTCTGCATGCACACTAGCCTTCACACCTGTGGGTCTGACAATTATTAGCCCACTGAGTCCTATCAGTGATTTCACACCTTGCGCCTCTAGTCTCTACCAGATGGGGTCAGCCATCGCGGTTGGGCGATTTCCTAGCTATTCTTATCAGGTGTCATGTCAAGGGAACAATTAGGTTCTCATGGTCAACAGCCAGTTTACAACTCTGTTGGTAATCCAGGTTTGTTTGCGTCATGCCTGGTTGGTTTTAATTACTATTCAGTCCCCTGAGTCTGCCCTCCCGTCTGGCTGGATTGATAAGACTGTGAAACCTGATCTGGGGGTGACCGGTACTGGTGTCAAATTAACTTCCCAAACAGAAAGCCATTCCTGGTGGTTTGTTTACTTGCAGGTTTTGCAAGCTTATGTCAAGACAGTATAGCCTTGGATATAGAGAAAACAGTTTTGTTCGTCTGTTGATCCTCTACATGGCCCATCAAAAGTGAACCGAAAATTGTTCTGGGAAGTAAAGGCTGCCAATTCGTGACACCTACCTGTGTGGGCTGTTGGATTGGCGAGACTCCTGTCTATTCTATTGTTCACATGGGGCAGTGAGGAGTATTTTGTGATATTCACTGGCACAGAAACGGAGCAATATGGGGACGACCCGTTAACGTGAAGTTGGAACCGCGACTAACTAACTAATTTAATGATAAGTGAACACTTTAATATTATTTACGTTGATGTTTGATGAATTAACTGCTTGCTGTTTGATATTTTATGCTATTCTATGCCTTTCTCATTATGACATGTATGCAGTGCATTATAATATTTAATTAGTTGAATATTATTATTGATTACTGCGTAGTATATCTTTCACTCTATTTTCACTGCTATCGCCAGATACTTGAATATTACTTTAAGTTTTCTTTCACTGCTGAGGCTAAACTCTACAAATTTTGTTATCTGCTGTCGGGAGTACCACTCTTATTCTATCTATCTTAGTTCTGAGTGTGATTTATACACAGTCGCTTAGCTGAAGATAATTATTAGCAAATATGGATTCGCGATCCCAGGCTATAGAAGATACCAGGAGACATGGTCTATCACGACGATACTCAGACATCAGACTACAGGAATTTATACAGACAGAAATGACAAGATGGGATTTACAAAGTCCTAGGTTGAGAGCGATGCCCCTAGCACAAAGAATATGGCAGCGTGACAGAGAAGAGTTAAGAAAGAAATGGCATATGGAAGAGAAGCAGAGGATGAGAGATTCAGGTCTGTTCACGAAAGAGATAGAAGAACAGTTTCGTCTAAGGCAGTGTTTCCCAACCTTTTTTGTGCTATGCCCCACCTGAGCCTTTCTAAAATTCTTTTGCCGCCCCCCCCCCCCCCCCCTAACATATACATTATTTTTAATATTCAGAAATTGAAATGTTCACTAAAGAAACTTGAATGATAGGTTTTAGGAAGAAATCAATAGGAAATTATTGAGCAAACACAGTAAGTAAATTTTCAAAACATATAATGGAGAACTGAAATTCAAGTACAAAATATTTTAATGAAAGATTTTTCTATCTATATTATTTTAATTATTAGTAATTATTTATTATTTAAATTAGTGAGATCCTTGCGCTTGATGCTTGCTGCAAAGTGATTTTATGTCAGGTTCCAATTTAATTAACTTCAGTCTCAAGTCTGCCCGTTTTGTTATATCCAGCCGATTTCTTCCATTTTCGAATTGCCCCCCTTAACAATCGAATTGCCCCCCTGTGGGGCGTGGGTCCCACGTTGGGAAACACTGGTCTAAGGGATGCGTATGAAGAAAGAAAATGGCAAGAAGAAAGAATAGTCTGTGTGGATGAGATGACTCTTAAATATGTGGAAATACTAGCCTCTCTAGCGGAAAAGAAGACAGGAAATGTGGATGAGCTATAACAGAGTAGCTGTTATAAGAGTTGGGAGGCAGTGAGGGGCTATCTGGTGCGCAACGAAAAGATTGTAATATTCAGCAGTGCACGGGTGAGCACCATGGTTGGCGGTAGCTAGGGGGTGTTGTGGTGTGACGACAGGGAGTTAGAGGTGAGTAACCGCAGTACCATCCGCCTGACCGGACGCAAGAGTTTGTTTGGTTCCATCGGGAATGATTTATGATGAGCGGGCCTTGGTTTTAAAAGAGTTTAATCTGATTTTGTCTACCAGTACGGGATGGACATCTTTACCTACCACCGCAGAACAAGAGGTAGTAGACAAGGAATTACATCTGACTGAACTAGGGAGGAACAAAGAATCGGAATCCCAGGGAATCTTCCATACTGCAACGCAGAAAGAATCACTAGCTGTCAGTTCAGATAACTTGCACATTAACAGTTACCTAGAGGACAACTGTTTGCACCACAAGATTAGTGGATTAACTGGTTCCCCAGTACAAGACTCCCAGGAATCTCATTTGACTTCAACGAGGAGTGAAGCTCGAGAGGAAGGGTACCTGAGGACATCTTTTAAAGAGGTCGGCGATGGAGAGGTAACCGAAACTCTTATTCCCTTAGGCTTAGGTGAGCAAGAAGTGGGATTAAATTTGACTGATAGGGTGAAGAAGGACGACCCGGAACCCCTTGTGATCTTTGACCCTGCAGCTCAGGAAAAGACACTAGACATCAGTTCAAATCATTTACCTAATGTGATGGATTGCTTAGACACAAGCTCACTACAGGAGTTACCTCACCTGGACTTAGCTCAGTGAAGCACGGCCAGAGAGGAACATCCAGACATGGAAACACTTCCAAATGTTGTTATCTCGGAGTATACCAGTTCTGATACTCAGGAAATTCAGGGAATTGTTAGGAGCCAGAATATGGACTCTGATTTTGGTTCCAAATGTTGCTGTATGCACACGGGGCGCAGTGTTGGGGGTGAGCACCCAACATTGCTTAAATACCCCAATGGCTCGTGAATACATAACCTATGCAGCAAAAGATCAACTCCTGGCCTTCACGTGGCGGAACTGATTTTACTAACAGGAGAAGGGGCGACGGCGAGTTTCTGGCGCCGAAATATAATCAGTATGCTCTAGATGTGTATGCACGTACATGCATGCGCAGACACGTGTGTGTGTGTGTGTGTGTGTGTGTGTTTGTGTGTGTGCGTACACATCTACACTCAAGTGAGACCACAGTCTGTTCTAGCAAAGGAAAGGTGCTGAATATGGAGGAACCAGCCAGGAGGTGCACCACAGAAATCAGGATGCCACGCATTTCCGCAAAATGGAATATGTCGACTACTGCTAAATGTTATGGTGCTCGCCCTGCTCTGGACCCCCAGGCAGGTGCAGTGCCGGGCCCTATGTCTCGAAAGGGTCCAACCCCAACTACTGGAGGTCTTTCTCAGATGTCCTGTGGAGCCAGGGGACATGAGAAGAGAATGGCTGGCCATACTAAACAAAGACTTAAAACAATGCACAGGAATGCGGAAGGAGTCTGGAAAAAAAAAAAAAAAAAGAATTAGAAAACATCCTGGACCAAGAAAAAGTGAGCGTCTGTTGCTTGCAAGAAACTCACCTCAACGAAAATATAGCCTTCAAAATCAGAGGCTACCAGTGTTACCGATCTGACCTAAAGGACAGGCGAAAAGGTGGGATACTGACCCTTGTAACAAATAACATCACTGCTTCCCTAATCGAAGTCTACATGGAAGGGGCTGAGTATAAGACACTTAAACTTAAGACAAGCAATACAGACCTACATCTGATCAATTACTACTGTCCAAGTGACCGCCCACAGGCACTGGACACACTACTATTAACAGAAAAAATGCTTGTATGTGGCGATTTCAACAGCCACTCGCAGAGCTGGGGCTATGATCACATGGACCAGAGAGGAGAGAGACTGGAAGATTGACAGGATGAGAATAGATTCATCTTGATTAACAAGCCGTCCGACCCAATACTTTCTACGCGAAATCATGGCACACTACAACTACACCTGACCTGGCTTTTCATTCACCAAACCTGGAGTGGAACATTACACGAATTGTTGGGAAACAACTTGGTGGCAGTGACCATCGGCCAGTCTTTCTAACTGTAGAAAATGAGCTTGTAAGTGAAAGCAGCACCCTCTCTAGGTGGAACTACAAGAAAGCAGACTGAGCAATGTACAAGAATTGCACCAGCATACTGGTTAGAAACCTGAACACTGAGAAAGACATAAATAAAGTAGTTGAAGAGTTTGGGAAATGCATACTACAGGTAGCGAGAGAAACGGTACCAAGAGGAGCCCGTAAACAATATAAACCCATCTATAGATTACCTGCCATATTCTACACCCATCTTCTCGTTGGCCTTCCTCTTCCTCTCTTCCCGGGCATATACCCCTTCATTATTGATCTCTCCAAACTTTCATGACGTTTCAAGTGACCAAATTACTTCAAGTTTCTTTGTTTTATCGTCTTTAGTAGCCAACCTTCTGCAATGATCAAATCTTGTCTTATGGGTGCATTTGTTCTTTTCTGTATCCAACATATTCTTACAACTCGTCTATAACATTTATATTCAAAGGCATGTAGGCGCTGTTCAGCTTGTTTAGTAAGCGTCCAGGTCTCACAAGCATATGTTGCAATGGGGAAAATGCATGCTATTAAACATTTAATTTTTGTAGTTATATCTGCCCCTCTCCACAATTTATTCAGTTGTTTTAGTTTTTGACGAGCAATGGATATTGGTATTTTAATTTCTTTCATTGTGTCACCATTGTTGGCAGTTAATGATCCAAGATATTTGAAATGTTCCACCATCTCCAATTTTCCTCACTAACATATATTTCTGTCTCCATATTAGTTTTATCTGTATGCATTATTTTTGTTTTGCTATGTTAAGATATAAGTTTTGATTGTCGCTGTTCTTTTGGGTGAATGTTATTGGTTTTTCTATACCATTCTGTGATGTGGATAGTAATACTATATCATCAGCAAATTGAATCTCTAGCATTTCATGACCACCGATATTTAGGGCATCATATTGTTCCTTGGTTATATAATCTCTGACATTTCTCATTATATTTTCGGCATACAGGCTAAACAAATAGGGAGACAGCACACAGCCCTGGCGGACTTCTTGCTTGATGTCAAACCAATCTGATGTCTCGCCATCTATTCTAACCGCTGCTTGTTGGTCTAGATCAGTGGTTCTCAACCGGAGGGGAATTCCCCCCCCCCCCCCACAGGGGGGATTTTTGGGGTTTCCAGGGGGGGGGGGAATGAAGACCACTTCAAGATCGCGTTAATACAAGAACCGATTACTTGATTATTGTTTTTCCCTTCATACTTTACAGTTATGTACGTCTCATACTTCTAAAATTCATTTTATAAAGTAAATAGACCCACAAATCATGTTTTATGTGGATGTCTAGACTTGTTTTAGTATATGCTATTAAATTTACCTTCCATTTTTACTTATACTGTGTAGGGGTGGGGGATTTTTAGAAAGGAAATATGAAAGGGGGGGGGGGGGATGACGTTCTGAAAATACGATGGAGGGGCACGGGCCAAATTTTTTATAGGAAGGGGGGAATGACGTTCTGAAAATATGGTGAAGGGGGGCACGGGCCACAAAAGGTTCGAGAACCACTGGTCTAGATAGAGCATTGTTATGAGTTGTACTACATGTGGTGGAAAGCCCATATTCCTCATGATTTCCCAAAGTTTCTGATGTTGTACATAGTCAAATGCCTTTGAATAATCCACAAAACATGAGAATAGGTTTATATTAAATTATCTGCACTTCTCTATTATTAAACGCATGTTTAGTATGTGATCTCTTGTTCCTCTTCTATGTCTAAATCCGTTAATCTCTTCTTCCATTTTCTTACGAAATCTTCCCATTATGATTTTTAGTAGAATTTTATTTGCATGACTGATCAGGGCAACAGTTCTATAGTTGGTGCATAATTTCAGGTTGCCCTTTTTTGTTATTGGAATGAAGATAATTCTCTTCAAGTCTGTTGGCCATATACCATATCTTTTTACACACTGCGTGATAGATTTGTATGCTTTCTTCTCCTTCAGATTTCATTAGTTCAGCTGGTATCTCATCACATCCAGGTGATTCAACATTCTTCAGGTTCTTTACTACCCATGCCAATTCATCTAATGAGGATTCAGGTTCTGTCTCTGCTGTCATTGGTTCATGCATCTCATTCATAACCTCACTGTCATTCATATCATACATTCCACTGCAGTACTCCTGCCATCTTTCTAGAATTTGTCTAGATTCTGTTAATGTATTTCCCAACTTGCCACGGATAACATTTAATTGAGGTTGAACATTTCTTGTGTTAGTAAAGTAATATTGCTTTGTGTTTTGGATCATGTGTTTGTGTGTTGAGACATGTTGTTGTTGTGTGTTTGGTCTTGTTATATGTTGAATCATGTTGTTATTTTGTATTGAGTTTTGTTTTTTGGTGTGCTGAGTCATGATGTTCTGGTTTTAGTCAAGTCGTGTATGTTGAGTCATGTTTTATATGTGTTGGGTCATGTTTTATGTGTTGAATTGTCAGGTTCCTACAATCTAATGAATCTGGCTCGCTGGACCTAACATATGCGAGACATACACAAGTACAGAATGATTTGACTGGACACACGGTAACAGTAAGTTTTGATGGTTTTATTTGCAC
Organism: Cepaea nemoralis; assembly: GCA_014155875.1. Taxonomy (NCBI): domain Eukaryota; kingdom Metazoa; phylum Mollusca; class Gastropoda; order Stylommatophora; family Helicidae; genus Cepaea; species Cepaea nemoralis. Next base: position 18,246 of record JACEFZ010002186.1, read on the forward strand.
TTCACATGCAACACAATCTAATTCGGCATGTGGCCATCACAAGGTGAATATTACAATCCACTTTCATTGACCTTACCAAGGCTTTTGATACAGTCAGCAGAGAAGGACTGTGGAAGATTATGGCAAAATATGGCTGTCCACGAAAGTTTGTCCAAATAGTGCGGCTATTTCATGACGGCATGCAGGCAAGAGTACAGGAAAATGGTGAACTGTCTGAACCCTTTCCTGTCACCAGTGGAGTGAAGCAAGGATGTGTCCTGGCACCAACACTGTTCAGCCTCATGTTTTCAGCATGTTGATGAATGCCTTCGAGAACGACGACATTGGAATAGACATCAACTACCGTATGGATGGAAAGTTATTCAATCTCAGAAGGCTGAAAGCTAAAACCAAAATTAACAGTGGCACCGTCAGAGAGCTCCTGTTTGCTGATGATTGCGCTCTATACGCCAACTCAGAGGCGGACATGCAACATAATGTTTCAGCTTTCTCACATGCCTGTGCCAACTTTGGGCTCAATATCAACTTGGAGAAGACTGTAGTTATGTACCAGCCAGCTCCAGGGAATAATCACACTGTGCCGAATATCAAAGTGAATGATCATAGACTAAGTGTTGTGGACAAATTTACCTATCTTGGCAGCACCGTGTCACAAGCTGCCACAATCGATGTCGAAGTGAATGCAAGAATCTCCAAGGCCAGTGCAGCCTTTGGCAGACTGTACAAGAATGTATGGGACAGAACTGGAATAAGCCTGCAAACAAAGCTAAAAGTCTACAAAGCAGTTGTATTATCCACACTGCTATATGCTTGTGAAACCTGGACTGTTTATCAGCGACACGCTAGGAAATTAAACCACTTCCACACAGTCTGCCTAAGGAAGCTACTGAAGATTAAATGGCAAGACAAGATTCCAGACACTGAAGTCCTAGAAAGAGCATCCATACCCAGTATCCACACTCTACTGATGAAGAATCAGATTCGCTGGGCTGGTCACTTGACTCGCATGCCAGATCACAGGCTCCCTAAACGAATTTTTTACAGCGAACTGCGTTGTGGTAAACGCTCCCAAGGTGGCCAGAGGAAACGTTTTAAAGACACTCTGAAAATTTCACTGAATGCTTTTGGAATTCATCATGACACCTGGGAGGCTGCAGCCAGAGACCGAAATTCGTGGCGTGCATCATTGCGCAAAGGTGCAGTTATATGTGAGGCAACCAGGACTGCAAGAGCTGTGAAGAAAAGGCAGGACAGAAAAACCACTGCAGGAAATCCTCCCCCAGAGACGTCAAGCATTCTTTGTCCACATTGTCAAAGAACATTTCGAGCCAAAATAGGCCTTATCAGCCATCTTAGAACCCACGGCTCCACACCTTCAACCCCACTGGATGAAATGAATGGTCATCATCATTCTTGATGGACAAACAACAACATTACAATCTATACACAATACATCAATGCACTCACAAACGCAAACCCACAGCTACGCAGTCTTTCATCTTCTCACAAGAGGTACGAGCAATCAACATTCAGGCACAGAAACACAGGAGCCTCTCTCATACAACGTCCGTCGAGTCCGCTACCCTAGCCGTGTCTGCCGTTTCCCGCTCACAGTGCTTGCCCTGTGGATTCGAGCGCAGCGAGAATTGCATGCGTCACGCTTGTACTGGCTTGACCGCTGACGGTCACTCTCTCTCGTCAGCGAAACCTGTGAATAGGTAACTGGTGTTCGCCTGGCGGGCGTAACGATGTCGCGGCATAGCAATGGGGGATTATGACATCCTCCCCGCGCCTCATCCATGAAAGATTTTATCTTTCATGATTCTATCTTTCATGTGTAGTTTGTGTAAATCCAGGGTTACTATTTTAACCAAGTCAGAATCTTCCCATTGGTTGTCATCTACCTCGGCATAGGTTTAATAGAAATATATACGTATTGCAAATTATATATATTAAGTCATGTGGTGTTCAAACTTTAACACTTGCCAAGTATCACCCTCTCAATGGATGATCACGTCCGTTGCAATTTTGACCCAGTCAGACCGGTAGCACCAGTATTCAATGCAACTACCTCGCAACCAATAAAAAAACGTATAATATGTGTAAAGACATCAGGTTAAACTGTAAAACGTCCCAATATGAGACGAATTCAACTTTAGAGTTCCAACCAAACTTGGCAGGGATCTCTTATGTTGGTCTACAACTTCGGCAATATATTCCATGCCCAGCTGATGCACTCTTGGAGTGTTGACAATCTGGCAACACAATGGTTATTTTTATACATTACACATTACTATCTATTTCGATTTACCGCCCTTTGGTGTAATCTGTGACACCAATTAAATGAAAGGGAAATAATTTCAACAGATGTTAAACACAATAAATTATAATTATTAATATATTTCTCAGCGTCATAGCTTGATACTTCTTTAGAATAGCGAAAAAATGTCGCTACTGTGAATCAGTTAATCAAGATATGATTCTCAGATTACACTACCTTTAAAATTAATAATACACAATTCGCGTATTTCAAATTCGTGTTTCACAAATATTTTACAAGCGTCATTAATTTTTAAAGTTTTGTTCATAGTCTGCTAGATTTTTGTTTAAATTTCTCCCTTTCCGGAAGTACACACGAACAGCTGATGTAAGCAATAGTTTTTCACACACTTGTTCCGTAAGGATGTAGTAATAATCGGAATGTCGAGTTGTTCTATTCGCTGGTGTTTTCGATGTTTCGTTGGACTTCTGGATTACGATGTTATACAGTGGAGTAACTGTCACAGTTTATTTCAAACACTCGTTCAATTCACATGGGATAAAATATTGCTGGATAAGTCCAGTTTGCAGGTACCACGGATAACTTAACTTGTTCAATTGAGGTAAGTTATGACCGCATGTGGCACTGTTCTTAGTTTATAATATGTACAATTAATACTGTTCACTTTCTATCACATACTACGCACTTATACAACACAATTATCACCTTATTTATGCAATACTAGTAATATCTACAGAGGGAAATGATCCCTATCACATTGATATAGTTGACACTCACAGCTTTTCTGAAGAAAAAAAAATTCATTACTGGCTGTGCTGGTCTGAGTGTTTTGACACACTGCACTCAGACATGTGTGGCTATTGGGTACCATCGGGACAACGTGACAAAAGATCGGTCAGTGTGTTCAATCTGCCGGGAATGTGTCTCACTTCAAAGCTGTAGTCTTGGAGCAAAAGTGACCATCGAGCTATCATGTGGTTGTTTGGCACCCCAGATGTAATAAATGTTAATGGACTGTTGTCAGATTCTACTAAAAAATGCCTTCCAAGGAGGAATCTAGACAATCTCGTGATTGCAAACACTAGGGCGAGAGCTTCTTTCTGCGGTGTAGACCAAGTGCGTTCTCTTGGTTTAAGTTTCCTGGAAAGGTAATATACAGGATGTAAAATGCCGTCATGTTCCTGTAATAGTACCGCCCCAATCGCCACGGAGCTCGCATCTGTGCGCAGTCTGAAAGGAATATGCAAATTTGGCAATTTGAGAATGGGATTCTTTAAACTATTCTCAGAAAAATAGGACAATACTTTCTCGAATGCAAATTTTAGGCATTCGTTGTTTACAATTTTGTTTGGGTGTTCTTTTTTTAGTATGTTAGTAAAACTTTCAGTCAGTTCAGCAAAATCTGGTATGAACTGCCTGTAATAATTTAGAAGTCCTAACACACTTCTGACTTCTTTCTTCGTAGTCGGAAGTGATAATTTTAGAATTTTTGACACGATGTTGTCGTCAGTCGTGACAAAGCCATTAGAGATTTTATAACCCAAGAAGGAGATTTCTTGGTAGGCTATGTCAACTTTGGCAGGTTTAACAGTAAGTCCGTGCTGTCTGATCCGTTCAAACGTCTGCTGTAATGTCGTTATGTGCTCTGTCATTGTCTTTGTGTGTACACAGATGTCGTCCATGTACGAGATGATATTCTTTATGTCAGTAAGTAATAGTCTTGTCATGCGTACGAATGTTGCGGGGGCATTAACAAGCCCAAATGGTAATTTGCACCATTCGTACAGTCCCCAAGGTGTGGCAAAGGCTGTCAGATGTCTGCTCTGTTCGTCTACCGTTATCTGCCAGTAACCTTTTGTCATGTCCAGTTTCGTAAAGTACCTAGAGTCTGTAAGTTCTGTTAGTAGTTCCTCGCAGTTGGTCATTGGTTCTAAATCCAACTGTGTAATTTTATTTAATTTTCTATAGTCTACACAGAGTCTTATTGTGTCGTCCTTTTTGCGTACAATGACTATTGGAGAGCAGAAGTGTGATTGCGATCGTCTAATGATGTTGTTCTTTTCTAAGTCAATGATTTCCTGATGCAGTTTTTCTTTGTAATGTAATGGAATTGTGTAGGGTCTGCATTTTATTGGTGTGCTGGAAGTCAGAGTAATGTGGTGTTGTACTAGTTCTGTTTGTCCTGGTTGTTGGAGAAGATGGTACTGTAGTTCTGTATGAGTTGTCTGCAGCTGTCGGTCTCTGCTTGAGTTAACTGGGGGTTTATCTTAATGTCTTGTAAGCAGTTCGTCATGTTTAGTGCTGGTGTTGGTATTTCGTCGCTTTCTTCGTCGTCTTCGTGGTCGATTATTGTTGTACTGGCAGCTGTATCGTCATGTTCATTTTCCCTGTTGTAGTATGGTCTTAGCATATTGATGAGGAATATTTTGTGTTTGTCTTTAACTTGAATTTCATAGTCAACAGTTGAAATCTGTCTTAGTACCTTAAATGGTCCTTGCCAAGAATCAGTCAGTAACTGTCGGTAGGTAGAAGAAGTAGTACGTCCTGTCCAGGTGTCAGCGTTATCGTCCCGTTTCCTTTGTTTGCGTATTGTCTATACATCACACCAGATTGTTTCAGTGCTTCTTTAGCAATAATACACGATTTAATTATCCTTTCACGCAATGATGTTACATATACGTATGATGATATGGGTTTAAGTACAGGAGTAGATTCAGTCAACATGGAATGGTATATACTTAATGGGCCGCGTGGTTTGGCACCATAGACAAGTTCGAATGGAGAGAACCCAGTGCTTGAATGAGGGACCTCGCGATATGCAAAAAGTATGGCAGGCAAATAGATGTCCCAATTTTCGGGATATTGTTGGGTGACTTTGGAAAGCATATGCTTTAGATCCCCGTTAAATATTTCTATGATTCCAGTCGAGTGAGGATGGTACGGTGAGTTAAACATTGTTTCACACCTAACATTTTGGTGAAAACTTGAGTGGATGCCGCAATAAATTGGCTTCCACGGTCGGATAGGATAGTGTCAGGAAACCCTATTCTTGCAAATACATGGAAGAAAACTTCCATTATATCATTGGCAGTTATGTTTTTAAGAGGAATAGCTTCAGGCCAGCGGCTACATAGATCAATTATTGTAACTATAAATCTATTTCCTCTAGATGTTACATGATTTAGAGGACCTACGATGTCGACAGATATTTTCTCAAAGGGTCGACTGGCTAAATCTGTAACCTGTAATTCAGCCTGTGGGTGTTTCCCTTTTTTCACCAGTTTTTGGCAGATGTCACAACTTCTGCAATATTGTTTAGTGTCATTACAGAATTTTGGCCAATAAAACTGTGTAAACAATCTAGATCTGGTCTTTGAATACGCCATATGCCCTGCGAGAGGTATATCATGGGCAAGATGTAAGGCTTGCTTACGGTAATCTACTGGCAAAACAGTTTGCTCTGTGGTGGTGTTGCCTCTGGTATAGTACCTAGTGAGGATGCCATTTTTCAGCGCAAAATGCCATCTTGCATTCTTAGTTAACCTCGGCTTTTGGCCTATCAGATTAAAATACTTATATAATGAAGAATTAGCCATTTGGGCTGTTACAAAGTTCTCCTTCATAGTTTTAGGAGGTAGTAACACTGGGCTTAGCAATTCTATCGCCTCAGTTTGATCAATTTGTTCTTGCACTCTAGCAGCAGATCTAGTTACTGCGTTCACACTTTCAATGATATGAGATGGTGGTGAAACAATTGGATCAATGATTTCATGTGATGGTAGTGCTGCATTAGCTAGCATACATTCATTTGATGATAACACACTTTCCATGATGATATTAGATGGAGATGATGTTACATTATCATCAATACATACATATGTTATGGTGTTATGAGGCATATCATTCACTTCGGGAAGGTTTCCAATGATAACATCGCAACAAGGATTGGTTAATGCTGCGCATTTGACCTTCCCAGTGAGGAATGGAGTATCAATATATGCCCATGCCAATGGATACTTCTCGATATTACCCGAGAATGTTCTGCATGTTACGTGCCTGCCTGTATAGTCTGTAGGCACTATGAAATCTCGTTTAAGACCTATAAGAGTGCTTCCGCTGTCTCGCAAGACTGTAGCAGGCTTGCCATTCACATACCCATGGTGGATGTTAATTCTGCCTTTGGAATCTATTACCAAATTAGCTTCCTCATTGGCAATAGGTATCGAGTGGCCGCATGTTAATAGGCCATCTTCATGGAACTGATTACAGATGGTACATTTTTGTGGATTAAATACATCTATGGCCTGTGCTGAGTTCACAGGATGATTTTCAAGATGTTCCTCATCTGATGAAGAGCTATCAAACAAGGCGGCATTCGCCTTCCTGGTCATCTGTTTCCCTTTACAAGCATGACGCCAGTGGCCATACACTTTACAGAGGAAGCATTTGGTTAGCCGTTTGAAGCTTCTTCGTTCCTTATCTTGTTTATTTTTGTAGTTTTGCAAGTATGTTAGATATGCAGGATTCTTGTCGCACATCTCATTCTGGTGGTGTGGAAATAGCAAAATCTACATTGATGAAATTTCTCAGTAGTAGGCTTAAATGTTCTTTGCCTATTGTAGGGATCTGATTTTGGTTTATCATAGCTAGCAGCTGCTACGAAATTTATGTCAGTTGCCTCACTAGCAAAACAATGTTTATTGGCTGTAAAATAAGCCGACCCACGTTTCTCAATCCGCTCTACATTCACAAACTCACTCTGTCTTGTAGAAATTTTGAAAATGATGATGGAAGGGATGTGATGATTTTATCCCTGAGGGTGAGATCTTTCAATTTATTAAAGTCATTATTAACTTTAGCTGCTGAAAGCCATTTAGTAAATATATCCTGTACTACAGAGATGTAGTCAGAGAACGTTTGAGCAGGTTTTGGAGTTAATTTCCTGAACTGTTCGCTGTAGCCTGCTTCATCTAACAGGAAATGTGACATAATTTTTGACTTTATGTAATGGTAATCTTTTCTAAGATCTTTAGGGATAGTCTCTATGACTTTCAGAGGTTCCCCTGATAAACTTCTCATATAAATGATGTTCCACTCAGATAATGGGATCTGGTAGTGGTCCATTAAAGTTTTAAAGTTCTGGGTGAAGGCTGCTATACAATCACCCGAGGTGTAATTTCTGACAATACTTTTTGTACTGGTTTTCTTTTTCCAGTCTTTCAGATTTACGAGACTCTTTTGCAACAGTTGTTTCAGCTTCAAGCTGTTTGATTTTCAGTTGGAGTTCAAGCTCTTCTCGTTTGCTTTTAGCTGAGATTTCTGCTTTTTTAAATTCAGCATCTATTTCTGCTTGTTTAGTTTTTGCAGCTAATTCCAATTCTGCTTGTTTAGCAGCTCTTTCAGCCGCTCTGTCCTCGCGTTCCCTAGCCTTCTCCTGTGCTAGGAGGTGTTCTGAATATTTTGTCTCACTCCATTTTGTCAACTCATCACCAGTTAACTTTAGTTCTAAACCCATCTCAATGAAGTCGTTTAGAGAAGACATGATGGAATGTTTCAATGAAAATGAATTCACACACACGCAATTTTGTTATAAAGTGTTAGTAATGTGAACAATTTTTACAATACAGCTCGTGCCTAAATTTGCATCCAAAAGTATATAAAAAGATAATACTCAAGTGCTCTGGATACAATGAAGAATGGTGAGAACCAGGGCCAGGAACTGTAGGGTCGTTACTGCAAGGACAAATGATCTCTACGGGTAACAGTTTCAGGTGGCACAGAAAACCTGTTTACTTTTGGAAGGAAATAAATTAGAATTTATGTTTGTGTGATGTGTATGCTTGTCAAGTAAGTTTTAGTTAGGTTTGTATGGCGTTGAGTGTTATTGTTGGTCGTAACGACGTCGTTCAACAATTTTCACAAGTTACTTTATTTCCTGACCTTTCTGCTTCCACCCGTTTTTTCCTGTACACAACTACTTTCACGAAGACAAGTTAGCCATATTTAAACGTTCAACAACTATGATGGTACATCACTTACACTTAGATTACACAATCACTGATGTTTTTCCACGTTAACACCTTCAAATGTATGTAATTTACGTTAGTATGTTCAATGAGGACGAGCGCCCACGTTCACACATGTCAGGTTCTTACAATCTAATGAATCTGGCTCGCTGGACCTAACATATGCGAGACATACACAAGTACAGAATGATTTAACTGGACACACGGTAATACTAAGTTTTGATGGTTTTATTTACACTTCACATGCAACACAATCTAATTCGGCATGTGGCCATCACAAGGTGAATATTACAATCTATACACAATACATCAATGCACTCACAAACGCAAACCCACAGCTACGCAGTCTTTCATCTTCTCACAAGAGGTACGAGCAATCAACATTCAGGCACAGAAACACAGGAGCCTCTCTCATACAACGTCCGTCGAGTCCGCTACCCTAGCCGTGTCTGCCGTTTCCCGCTCACAGTGCTTGCCCTGTGGATTCGAGCGCAGCGAGAATTGCATGCGTCACGCTTGTACTGGCTTGACCGCTGACGGTCACTCTCTCTCGTCAGCGAAACCTGTGAATAGGTAACTGGTGTTCGCCTGGCGGGCGTAACGATGTCGCGGCATAGCAATGGGGGATTATGACAGAGTCATGTTTTTATGTGTGTTGAGTTGTTATTGTGTTGAGTCGTTATTGTGTGTGCTGAGTCATGTGGTTCTGTGTGTCGAGTTGTGTATGTTGAGTCATATAGTTTTGTGTGTTCAGTCACATTATTGTGTGTTGAATCATGTTGTGTATGTTGAGTAATGTTTTTTGTGGTGAGTCATGTTCTGTATTGAGCCATGTTATTGTGTGTTAAGTCATGTGGTTTTGTGAGTTCATTCACTTTATTTTGTGTTGAGTCATGTAGGTTACTGTGTATTGAGTTATGTTCTTTTGTGTGTTGAGTAATGTAGTTGTGTGTGCTGAGTCATGTTGCTGTGTATGTTGAATGTTATGGTTGTGTGGTGAGTCATGTGATTGCGTTTGTTGTGTCATGTTTTTGTGTGTATCGAGTCATGTTGTGTTTATTATTGTTTGTGTGTTTAAGTAATGTTCTTCTGATTGTGTTCATGAATAGTGTTGTGTGTGTTGAGTCATGTTGTTGAGTATGTTAAGTCATGTTACTGTGTGTTGAGCATGGTATTGTGTGTTGAATCCGGTTAATGTGTGTCGAGTCACAACATTGTGTGCTGAATCATGCTGATGTGTATCTTGAGTCATCGCATGTTGAGCCACGTTATTGTGTGTTGTCAGGGTGTTGGGGTATGTGGATGCAGGACATAGAGAGGACAAGGGACAGAACAGAGTCAGGACTACATAGATAACGACATACAGGACATAGGTAAGGACATCTATAGGATAGATGTGTATTGCCGGGGCCCATACGGGGAGCAAAGAATAGTAACACTGTTGCCTACCATGCACGTCGTAAGAGGCGACTAAGGAGGATATGGTTCCGTCGCCCTGCTACTGAGTGAGTGCGTGGCGCGACACTGTGAGCTGTGAATTTCGCGTGGAATGCTTTTGCATCTGTCCGCAGTTGTTATTCGCGTGAACTGCATGTTCGAAACGATGACGGCCGGCTGTTGCTGGATTGACTGGTTTGCCTTTTCAGTTCACGAGTGCATTTTTCAGGAGACTCCTGGTAGTCGTCGCTGTAGCTACGGAGTTCGTGCTTTGTGCGGCGCTTTCGGTGGGTCGCCCTGCAGAAAGATACCGAGCCATATGGGATAAAACCCCGGTCAATGAAGTCTTTCTGGTGACTGCCGTTTTCATCGACGATGAACTGTATTTTTCTTGGAGGACATTTGTGTTGGCATTCTGGTGGCGGCATTATGCACAGTGTACCTGTGCGGGCTGTTGGCTTGCCGACACTCCTGTCTATTCCATTGTTCACATGGGGCAGTGAGGAGCATTTTGTGATATTCACTGGCACAGGAACGGAGCAATATGGGTACGACCCGTTGCCGTGAAGTTGGAACCGTGACTAACTAACTAACTAACTAAATATCTATAGGATAGTCGATAGATTAGAGACAGGACATAAGTCAGGACACAGAGTGGTTATAAGACAGGACATCTACAGGACAGTAGATAAAGTAGAGACAGGACTTAGGTGGGGACACAGACGTGTCATAAACAGATCACCGGCAGGACAGGACCGAGTGATAAGAGGGGACATAAGTTCACGGGATACTACCCTGAACAGACTAGACGTCAGTACACTGAATAACCTAGTCCAACACGGACGGACTGCAGTACGACGTGGCGACTAGGACCCCACGGGGATCACGAGCGGCACGGGGTCCAGGACCATGAGTCCAGCTGACCAGCCTGAGAAACGCCAGACGGGACTCACAGTTTCAGGGAAAGGATGCTTGTGTTTTCGAGAGCAAGTGTATAGCGTTGCGAGAGTGCCAGTTTGGTAGATAGCGAGTGTAGGATTTGTATATTTGATTGTGTGAGATTCGCGTTTGCTAGGCGGCATTGATATATATTTTGTTATGAATTTACCGCCTGTGTGCACATTGTAATATGATCAGGTTCGCCTGAATTAAATGTGAGAAATACCTTACGCACAACTGATGTTTTCTTGAGTGCGTAAAAAGCAGTTATAATGCCTGTGTGCGTGTGAGACGCTGACAGGCCAACTTGAATTGGTGTCAGAAGTTTGCAATCGAATGATTGTAAGAATCCAAAAGCCCGAGTGTGTGGATGGATTTAAAACTGAACGATTGAGTGAATCCAGCCGGAGTGAGTGAGAAAAAGGCCATAACTGAATTTGAATTGGTGTCAGAAGTTTAGAATCTATTGATTGAATGAATCCAACGCCACAGAGTGTGGATATAAAAACGTAAATTACAGAGCATGTGTAAGAGCAAACGTGAATTGCTGTCAGAAAGTGGGCAATCGAATCACTTAATGAATTTAAAAGCAAGAATGTGTGATTAGAGCAAACTTGAATGAGTGAACTAAGCGTGTAAAACGAAATAGAACGTGAACGTAAAAAATCTGAAAGACAAACGATATATGAAAGGAAGTTGAACGAATATTGACTGAAAGTGAAAACTTATGTGCATTTGATGAATTGTTATGAAATTGACATGCATCATGTTTTCAGGGTGACGTTTCAGTTGATGTTCCAGGAGCGTTGAAGACTATAGTACATAACTAAACACGACAGAAGACAATATGACCGACAAAACTCGCAAACACATATTAACGCATCTGATCCTTCTTCTCTGAAAGTGTGACTTGACTGACATTTTTTTCCCTTCTTTTTTTGTCCGATATTAATTTTTGCTTCTCCGAACAACAGAAGTATGGCCGTTTAATAAGCATGATATCAACTGCCCAGATACTGCGAGAAACTCGAGCAGAAAGCCATCCCCTAGTATCACGGTGAAAACCCAGACATTTACAAAGATCAGATAAGTACCCTATTTTTCGATATTGTGTTAAAGTAGCACCTTATCTTTTTGTTGCTATAAATTGATAGTTATAGTATTGCACTCTGCTGTAAACATTGTAGTATTATTCATTGAAATTTGTGAAAGTAACCTACAATCATGTCAACTTTAAAAGAGTGCATTGAGGCAGGGAAAGACCTAGGGTACAGTGGGGACAAGTTAGAAGAATATGCAAATAAGAAGCATAAGGAACATACAGATAGAATGGCTGCTATTGAGAAAGAGGAAAGGGATAGAAAAGCTGCTATTAAGAAAGAGGCAAAAGATAGTGAGAGGGAAGAAAGAGCACAAGAACGCTTACTTAAGAAGGAACTAGTAGAAATTGAAGCAAAGAACAAAGAGTTAGAACTAGCTGAAGCTACCAAAATGAAAGAATTAGACATGGCACAAAGATCAGAAGAAACAAAATTGAAAGAAAAGCAGTTAGAGATTGAGGCACAGACCCAGTTGAAAATGAAAGAACTGGAAGTCGAATCACAGGTGCATATTGCAACTACAAAAGTGAAAAGTAACGAAGAGGAAAATAAGTACAATAAATATAAAGGGGTAGTGAAACCATTCTGCCCAGGCGACTCCATTTCAGTATGGTCTGAGAACGTTGAGTATCAAATGAAGTACCAAGAGATTCCAAAAGAACACTGGACCATGATCTATATTAGAAAACTGCCTGGGGAGCCTTTGAAAGTCATATAATCTATTCCCCAAGAACTGAGGAAAGATTATGACTATGCACACCATCGTATTATGCAACATGTTTTGTTAGATGCACCAGGGTATCAGATACAGTTTTCTAAGCTAAAACCCAAAAGTAATCAGACATTCATTGATTACGTCTCTCACTTACAAGACGTTTATAATAAGTGGCTGAACGCTGCAAAGGTAAATAAAAGCTATGAAAAGCTAAGAGATTTGATGATAATGGACAAAATCATTACATCCATCCCATCCCCTTTTGCAAAATTTTTACAACAGTCTCATGTTCAATCTTTAGAAGAATTAGAAATAAAGGGATCCGCTTATTTTTCCTCCAATAGGGAGATCTTTACTCTAAGCAACAACGAAGATAACATAGTAGCAGCAGTAAACACCAGACCACAGAAATCATTTAGATACAAAGAGAAACAGAGAGCCAATGCTCCTCAATGTCCATACTGTAAATTTACTCAATTTCAATATGAAATGTGTGATTCGAATCCTGGGTATGCAGCTCACCTCGATATGATGGTGAAGAAACAGCAGGGTAAAAGAGAAACTTACCGGCGTGCGGTAAAATGCTATTTTTGTAAATCTTACGGTCATTATAGTTCTAAATGTCAAGGTCGCCAAAGATTGAGAAGTGTGAATGCTGTACTCATTGATTCATCTTCTGAAAGTGAATGTGAGGGAGAAGATCTGAAAGATTGTGAAGAGAATGCTCTTGCAGCTATTGATATCTTAAACTATGATAGATGTCAAACATGCCATAAGTTTCATGAGGATTGGGTATTGAAATGCGGACATACAATCCCAATTGAAAATGAACAAGCTAATGCAGTAATCTCCGAGATAGGAAAATTAACCTTCCACCAGGGGATGGTTAATGACAAGCGTTGTCGATTCTTGCTTGATTCTTGCTGTACTTTAATTGGTTTGAGAACGGAGTTTGCTAACGCAGAAGATTACACAGGTGAGTTTGTAAATTGCCGAACATTTTCAGGCAATGTGGAAAAATACTCACTGGCTACAGCTCGCATGTTCACCCTTCATTACAGGTACATTTAAGTGTGCAATTCTGGACAACCCTTGCACAGATTTAATTATATGGTGTTTACCAGACGTAAAACACTGCACACGCAAACAGATTAATGTCTGGCAGAAAAAGCATTTAGAAAGAAAACCAGTAATAAGAGTAACTACCACTGATAAATAATTAAGTAACCAAGAACGGAAACTGAAATTGACAAATCCAAGGGACATAGCGGTTCAGAAAACAACAAAACGGCTTAAAAGAGTACATAATATAAATTATTTTCAGGCAAATTATTGTGACGTTCTAAACACAATTGGTAAAGATCAAACAGTTAAACCAACAAAAAGTTGCATTTACAGTAAAGCGACGTTGCAAGACAACACTGACACAAACACAGCATACACATCAGACAACCCAGACACCAGACTTACAACGAAAACCAGATACCAATCAGTCTTATTCTAGCAGACGACACAGTCTGAAACACACGAACAGTGACATGTGTTTCAAGGAACATAACAAAAGGGACGAACATCAGAACGAAAACCTGCGAATATGGCGCACAGTCAGTTCCATTGCGATTATACTGCTAATGATGCTAAAGATTATATTGACAGTATGGAGTGCTTACCAACTACAGATAACACCAACTACGTGTCTATTGATTACCAGAATAAGTGTGCTTCCAACATGTGAAATAGGGTATAATATTCCACCATTTTTGAATGACATTGTGAATGAGAGAGAAATTGTCATCTCAAGCCTCTGTATTTTAACACCTACTAATGTCATTTGTATGCAAAATTTGATGTATAATTTGGATAGGTTAAAATATTTTGGGCTCACTGTAAAACCAACAAAAGTGGAGTTGGCATTTCAAGAAATTGAATTTCTAGGCCATAAGATATCTAAAGGCCGCTTGAGTACTGACGATAAAATCGTGACCAAAATTCTAAACCTCACGATGCCAACAACTAAGAAACAAGTGAGAAGCCTACTAGGCCTAGTGAACTATTACAACAAGTTCATCCCAAATTTGGCACAAATCACCAGCGTATTTTCAGACTTGTTAAAAACCAAGTCAAAAATCGATGTACAAGGTGTTACTTTAAAGAACGCAATGTCGCAACTGAAATATTATTTTAGTAACATTCCCATTTTGCGGCTCCCTAACAGAGATCGTTCTTATATCCTCAGAACAGACGCGAGTACCACGACCATATCGGGAGTATGGCATCAACTCTACGATAATATATACCATCCAGTCGTATACGTCAGTAGAAAACTGACCCCAGCTGAATCACGATATGCAGTGTCTGAACTGGAGGCTCTTGCATTTGTATATTGTATTACTAAATTAACTAAGTACCTTGCCGGAATACATTTCGTCATCGAAACTGACAATTCCCCGTTGATGGTCATCGAGAAGGGACAACCGAAGAACCGAATCTACCGTTGGGCACTCATTCTCCATCGAATCCATCCGAGGTACTAAAAACACTCTAGCCGATTTGCTTACAAGACCCTCGGACGTGGCAGTCGAACAGATTAAGGACGCGACATCATCTCAGATAGTTAGTTAATGACATAACATGCTATTCGTTCAACTGATTTTTATTGAAGTTGCACAGTCAAAGAAATTGTTCTCTTCGTCATCTAAACTAGAGATTATAAAATTCCACATGTAGATAGAGTTGCTATAAGTTTAAATTCTATATATTTACAGTTGTGCAATCATTTTTAAGTACATGGTAAATGTAGTTAAAGGTTGTGCTTACAATAAACTAGTATATAATAAATAACATTTTTGTAGAGATACTACTTTAAAACAGTAGTAATTTAATTTCCTCCTGCAAAATATTGCATAAATTCTGAATTAAATATTGCCATACATTCTTTAGTTTAGTAACAGAAATAAAACAGTAACATCATTTTTATTTAAGTGTAGCGAACACAGTTCTCCTATATCTATTTAGTTTAGTTAAATTATAGTTCTTTTCTTATAATACCTATTAGTTAGAATAACAATAACTTCAGCAAATTTTTGTTTCCCTTAGTATTGCTCAAAGCAATCAAGTAACTTTGTAAATAATTTAACGGTAACGTAAAACTTATTACCATTACAACACTACAGTAATGAGTGTAAATCAACTCATTAATTAATGTCAAAACGTACTTATTTTTATTTCGAAATGATAAATATTTTTAATAATGCATTGAACAACTGAGTGAGCGAAAAGAGTATGAAAGGAAGAATGAACGCATTAAAATGACAGGTTTGTAAATTAGTCCGCTTTTTTGCACACATTAGTTTTTTCTAATGACTCGTCTTTGTCTTCTGTGTAACACATGTGAGGTGAGCGTGCATTGATTTTATAAGTGTTTACGATTAGAATTACATTGCAACTATTGTTATATTTTCCAGAATCCCAGTTCGGCGACTTATCTCAAAATTTAAGCATAAGCCTTCATTTGTGAGATGTAGAAATCTAACTGTGACGCTTGAAAACCTAAAATACACAAATTATAGATATACACCTATGTTTCTAGTTTAAACATGCACTAAATATAAGTGAACACACAAATAAACATTATACGAACATACAATGTGCAAACACCAATTTTGAAGTAAGGGAGATCACACTTATACAAGGGACGCAATTGATTAATGGGGATTATGAGTACACATGTGAAATGTCTATTAACAAGCGGAAGCTAGATAGGTAAAGATCAGTAGACACATATCTTGAAGATAGATGTTGAGATTACATTTTACGGAAGCCATGGATATTATATTCATGATTTATCTCTGTAATAGGGGACACATTGTTACGGGGCATCACTAATGGATGTCAGAGAGGCGTTGCATTTTATGGTATATAACCATAATTATAAGTCAAGATAACCTTGGGTCGGAACAGCTTCCAGTAGTGAAATGCAGAAGATTGGGAACTCTTAGCAACATGTCAAGAATGTTAAACTGATCATAGACCAGCTGATAGATACTTCAACAGTGGGGCATATCCTTAGCAATCAAAGTGTTACCTAAAGTAAAGTGGTGGACGAATTCCCACAACACACTGACAAATTAGTTCCGACTACTTTTTTATATGCATACACGACATTGAATCACACTGTCAGAAGTCGGGGTGGCCTCCACCTAGATGAAAGTATTATTCACTGGCGAGCAACCCCAAATAGTCAGAAACTGACTAGGGACAATATCTATATGGCTGAACTATAGATTAAGCCCTGAATATCCAACGTACAGCTCCAAGTGGCTCGTAATAAATGAAATGAACTGTGCTGAATATTCGCCAAGGAATAGGAAAAAGAAGGTTAGCTAAGATAGATTTTTAAGTCTAAGCTTAATAGTAATTGACAACTATCTCAGTCCAGGTTTTTCTCCCTGACTGCTCCCTTCCTTGGTGTCTAAGTGAACCCCCACCAATGTACACACACAACACGTATGCACAATTGGAATTAAAAATATAACACTGAACTTATGAGTTAAAATACTACAACATTTAATTACTAATCATATTAGACATCAGATGTTATTCAAGAAGATGATGATGAAATCCTATAACATGATAGTGATGACAAACATTACATAACTTTATGAATGTTACTTGAACTATCTGGATCTGTGGTCCAGATCCCCTCTCTCCAGTAGGAACCAAAAAAAAAAAAAAAACAATTTGCTGGTATTCTGACGCCTGTCAGTCCTGGCACTACCTAGTCGTCACTCGTCCTTGAGATCTAAGTATAGGCGCTCTTATGTGAGAGCTTGACAGAAAGTCAAGAATGTGTTATATCTAGTTCTACATCAGTAAAATCCTAATTAATACATACACACATATACAATGACTAGTCTGGCCAAGTTTATCTTCCAGCTCTACTGCGTTCACCAATCTCCTTCTCCCTCCATATCTCTGTCCTACGTTCTTAGTCTGGGACGGGCTTTTCAATTGTCTCACACGCCTGTAATTATTACATTTCTGCCGTCCCATTGTTCATGTCGCTAATACCGACATTCTGAGTCGTACCGCCGCTCCATTCAAAGTTGTTTTAGCAGCTCACAGGTTTGGTAATGGTATCATAATAGTACCTGATCAACCGGGCCTACAAGCCGTGACCAGTACCTGTGCCAGGTTTTCGTGAATTACCGTGAACGCACGCCCACAATACACTGAAAAAGTTTAGCACCATATACCCTATACCAATTGTGGGCAATGTCTAAACCATTACACCTCTGCTTCCAACACAATCGATGGCCAGTGTGCCAATGCGCACATAATAGCATAACACTTCAGATTGGTAGGTTTGCATATGACAAATCAATATACCAAACATGAAATACACATAAAACATTAATTAAACTAGACATATTATGATATTTTAACATAAATGCATAATGCACTAGTTTGTTTGTATACGAAATGAGACGTATACACGCACAAAGAATATGTACGAAGCATAGTCCTAGCTTCGTGTATTCATATGAAGTTACAAATACATACATCCAACATATACTTCAACATTAGGCATATGAAAGTATTCCTACATACATAGTATGAAAATGCAACCAGGTTGTAGTAACATGATTATCTACAACTTCTGAGAAACTAACAAGTGTCCATAGAGTAACAGACATCTAACATGATAAATGAAAGTCAAAAGTCTGCCTCACAAAAGGTATAGTAAGAACAACTTGAATAGTAAGAACAGCCCTTATAGCAATAGGATATACACTCAAGTAACCTGAAGCAATGATAATTCTTGAAGTAACCTTGGTCAGATATAGACTGAAAATCAGTACATACAACTAAAAGGCTTAGATAGTTACTAAGAAATCTACATTTACTCTCTCTTCTCACCTGTTCGAATGTCTGACTTATTCTAAAGGGACCAGGTCTAGCACGGGTTTTTATACCAAGCCTAGAAGTAGACCCTCATCTCCCAGGAATTCCAGTCATAAATTCTTCCTTTATCTCCCCGTGGCGTTAATTGCAATTATCACTGCAAACTTACCATCACACACATTCCTCCAGTGGGGCTCTAATTGCCTTATCAGATCTGTTTCACACATCCCTGAGTCTTCCAGTCTGAGTGGACTTGGAATGTTTATAGCCCTATGGCTATTATCTCCACCTGGGTCCGGTCATAAATTCTTTCTGTACCACTAACCATCACCATAGCGTCACACCTGGGCGACTTTGAGTTGCCAGCCCCAGGTCAGTTTCACCGTCTGCCCTCCAGTGGTGTGAAATTATCAGTTTGACATGTAACACCTTTAAGCTAGGCTGGCTGGTTCACGACCCTAGTCTGACTGTCTGTGTGATTTCATTCTGGGTTTATTGCAATTCCCACTGTCCTGTTTAAGTAGCCAGCAGCCATCTGTTCTGACACTTCACAGTTTAATGGGTTCCTTTTGCTACAACATTGTATGCCTCTGTGTGTGCAGGCCTGATTGTTCTGTCTTCCATTTCTCATCTATTGTTCTTTATTATAGAGAATTGCATTTGTTCTTCTGTAACTTCTCTACATGGTGAACAGAATGTTGTTCTGGGGTGTAAAGGCTGCATTTCACGACAGATATTCCCCCTTAAAAAAAAGTTTCTGCCAGAAATCTTTTGTCCAAGCACGCCGTACATCCCAGAACAATGCCTAAGCACTCTCCGTTCTGTATCTGCCTAAAGGTTTCCAATATTCCTTATGGCAGTGGGTTGTCCTCCGTCTGCATAAAGACGTCCCATTTCCATAATCCCAGGATACCTTGGATAGGTCCTTGTACCTGGTTTTCGGCCGGGATTCCATGCAATAGCTTGGTAAAATTGTCAGGAGGAGGTATTTTACCCTTCTGGGAAAGATCACAATCAATGGGATACTTCGACGCCTCTGGGCAATTGTTTTACACCACTCACTCACGTGATCTAATCCTTTCAGCCGAGGATGTACCCGTAGTGAAGCCTCGCATAAGCTGGCCACAGCAAAGCTTGTCTCCGTGATTTTCCTCCATCCTTTGTAAATCCTTAACTGATCCATCAATATCTTCCTTTTAAAAGGAATAATGTTAAACATCATGGTCCCATGATGTAAATTCAACTGGCGCTTTCCTCCTTCAAAGTCGGGCGTAAGAATCTTCCCGCCTTGGTGTCGCGGTTTCTTCCCCTGATAATCAGTTAACGGGCTGAGTTTCTCTGCATTAGAGTTTCTTGTAAAAACCGTGCTAGAAATTGGAAATTTATTGTGCCAAGTTATCCTGCCTTGAGAAATAACATAGTTATTCAAGGGCGATAAAGTGGGGTTACTTTTGAATAAAGTATCCACAAATAGCTGATCTACTCCTATCAAATCGACCTGACTGAAGGGTAGATTAAGTCCTAAAAGTGTTGATTCCAGATCACTCTTGACTTCTGTTACTTCAGGTTCCAGTCGCGGGAATTCCCTGATAACTTTAGCTATTGAGATGATAGGCGTTTCTTCCTCCATCTTGTGCAAAGAATTTTCTTCTTTAGCAACTACAGACAATGTTGTTGCACAATATCAGAGTCCATATTCTGGCTACTAACTGTCAACAACTCAACTGACAGGCACTATCGGATACTTCTCCCACACCAAACAAGAAAACTTGCAAGTCGTGTGCGAGGAAAATAAATGGTACATTTTATTGCCGTTGGCTCGCTACACGCAGGTAACAGTCGCTAGTAAACACACAACATAAAGCCACAGAAATTATCTATCACTAGTTGCTAATGCCTATGCTAACTCTCTATCTATTTAGTTAAACACAAAACCCCTATCGCTACTCTAACGAGGTGCACACTACAAGTCCTGTCCTCCCGTCTGACGTTCTTTCATCCCGTCGTCACACACCACGCGGATCGACCTTGACCTTGGTGCGTGTTGCCTCACATGGCACGCTGATCGCAGACGTGGTATGTTGAGTGGATACTCAACTTCTCCGTGGCTACCACGAGGCGTGATGCTATCGTGATTAGAGTGCTAACTCTCTGAACAACGCCTACGTGTCTCATGAGGGAATGGATAACCATCTCCCATTACCTCATCTCCCCTGCCCTTACCTCGGGCACCGTATCACCTCCTGGCCTCTTCAAGATTGACTGCTCTTCCTGGCGGAGGGGATGCGGTCGAGTCTTTGACACACACCCATCCCTCCTGTGTTGCGTCATCAACTTTCACTCATTGGTTGTGACGCAAGAGGTTTCTAAAAAAAATTTAATGTCTCTAATTTTTTTGTCAAAGACTCTAGATAACCAGGCTTTGGGCACTCTAATAGACTTCTACTGACTATTGTCACAATGTAGCAGAACTTTACTTGGCTACTGGCAATCACCACAAACTTGACTGGGTGGCGTGAGCCCTCTTCTCACATGCTATATTATATTTATTAGAGGTATGTCTGAACCGGACCGTTGTCTTATAAGACCTGCCCTCACATAGTAAATTAACTTACTACCCATACAAAGTTGACTTTTATAGGGTCAACACATGAATTGCTTCATGTCCCCCCATATAATATTTAACAACCATTATACAAGAGTGTGTGCGACACGCTTTACCTACTTCGCTTCCGCGTGTAAAGTCCTATTTCACTGTTAAGTTAGTTTTTCGTTGTCTATTATGTCCCCTGACCCGAAGTTATCTCCCTTTGATCTAGAAAAAGTGTATGTAATTTATCTGTTTGTTTTTCTGGTTGTTTGTGTGTTTGGATGTAATTAATCTACTAATCTAACTTCTAACCTATGTTTCTACCTCCTATGTGTATGTATGTTAGTTTTTTAAGTGTCATAATTTGGTTAAATGTGGCCACAAACAGGTGTATAACACTAATTCGTGACTACATTCCCTTGTTATGAAACCCCAAAATACTGTAATCTAAGTTCTAAACTATCTTACAGACACACATTCACACTAACACATTCTCAATAACGAAAACCAACACTAACACAGACAAACATTAAAAGTCGCGCTAGGCAGCAGAAGAATTTGCTGACTGATCTCACTCTCTCCCGTCTATTTTCCATTCGCTCTCACTTTCACACTTCTGTCACACTTCTTTCATCCTTAATTCTGTCACACATCTTTTATCCTTCCACACTAATCCTTCCGATTATTTAAAAACCTTGGAGTGACACTGTACAGGTTTGGCTCAGTTTGAGAAAGTTGAGCTCAATGACTGTGTGAAAGTCGCTGCACGAGTCATGTATTTACATTATATTTACATGGACGAGAAAGGGTTGATGGTTTATCCCCTTGGTCTCATCATCCATTATATTATACTAACTACAACTCTAAATCCTAACATAATAATATTAATTCTATAAATATGTATTTAATTTGTTAACTAAATTTTGTTATGTTAATTATATGATATGTTTATATTAATCGTTATGTTTGTCTAATCTAAGGGATGTAATCTAACTATTTAAATGTAATTAATGTGACGTGAGTTAGGTACCTTAATTACATGGATGATGTGAACACAAATTATGTAATTTTCTAACACTCTACTAACTAATGTTTTTAAATGCACAAAGGAATTATATGAGTGATATTCTTAATCTAAATGGTGTAAATGATGTATGTTCACTTATCTAATCTTTTTATCCTATTCTGATGTAAAATGATGATATTACTAAATGGTAATTTATTATATTATAATTATATTTATTATACATACAGACCTACAAGCACTTGGAATCAACGACTGGCAAGAGAAGGTCCACCAGAGAGACGAATGGAGACAGATTGTATTTGCAGCAAAGAACCTCAATGGCTCGGAATGCTGAAGAAGAAGAATATTTGATAGGTGGTATGGTTTCATTAAGATGGAATGAACTGAACCGAAATGAAGCTAAGTGAAATATAACAACCTAAATGGTACTATTCCTATCAAACCTTTAATTTAGTTTGTAATTACCTATTCTTACGTCTAAATTACTATTCTAATTTAATTTTAAGCTAAGTAAGTGGGTTAATTACTGAACTGTCTAACCTATTAACATAAATGAAAACTATTATATTCCTATTCTACCTCTAATTTATCACCATCTTAAAATGTTATCTTACATATCACAATAAGTTTATATACATAGTATTCAGCTACCTCAGGTAAGTTGTTGCCTTCATGTCTGTACATTGGTTTTATAGGCATCCTATATATACACACTTGGCCTGGGTATCTGAAATACATTGCACAGTCATACCCGTGTCCTATCGGTAGTGCACCTGTAGAGTTCACTGGTGTCGCAGATTAGTCTCTTCGTGTCTGAAATTATGTATTGTTCTGACACTGTTTTCTGCGCTTAACACACATGATACACCGGAATGGAGCTTAGTTGGTAATGAGCTGTCCTATTTCACACGGTGATATCTACGTTTTGACACTAACAATTCCCTGTTTCCTGAGCCTCCGAGATAACTGGAAATGTTTCCTTGTCTGGATGTTCCTCTCTGGCCGTGCTTCCCTGAGCTAAGTCCAGTTGAGGTAAATCCTGTGGTGGGCTTGTGTCTAAGCAATCCATCACAATAGATAAATGATTTGAACTGAGATCTAGTGACTTTTCCTGAGCTGCAGCCTCAAAGATCACAGAGGGTTCCGGGTCGTCCTTCTTCCCTCTATCAGTCAAATTTAATCCCCCTTCTGGCTCACCTGAGCCGAAGGGAAACAGAGGGTCGGTTACCCCTTTAAAAGATGTCCTCAGGTCCTCTTCCTCTCGAGATTCACCCCTCGTTGAAGTAAAATGAGATTCCTGGGAACCTTGTACTGGCGGACCAGTTAAACCACTTATCTTGTGGTGAAAACAGTTGTCCTCTGGGTAACTGTTAATAGTTAAATTATCTGAACTGATAATTAGTGATTCTTCCCGCGGTGCAGTAGTGAAATTCACCTGGGATTCCGTTTCTTCCTTCCTCCCTATTTAAGTCAGATGTAATTCCACTTCGTGATTCTCTGAACAGAAGGGAATGTGAGAATCGGCTAGGTCTCTGCCTGCGACCTCATTAAAGATTGTCTTCAGTTCCTCTTTCTCTCGAGATTCATTTCTCGTAGCAGTCAAGTGGTTTTCCTGAAGATCCTCTACTGTTAAACCACTATTGCCGTGGTGCAAACAGTTATCACGTTTGTGACTGTTTGAAGTGCCCTTGGCACGTTTCTTCTTCCCTCTTTTCCGTTTCGGACTGGGTCGAATGAGAACCTGTAGTTCCCGGTCCACTACCTCTGATTCTGCTGTGGGTGGCAAAGATGTCCCTTCCTTCCTGGTTGGGTGAAAATCCGTAACTCCTACCTTATGTTCTGCTAGAAAGGTTAGCTTCTCCGCATTGACTGCTTCCATATGCGTTTTCTCCATCTTTACTCCTTCAGTTTTGCTACGCTCTTGTGCTTCAAAGAACTAATCATCTTCTTTAAACATAATTTCTTCTTCTTGGTCCCACCATTCTAACTCAGCTATGATATATGTTTCTAGTCGCTCCCCCTTTAAGCCTTCTCTTATGCCCCACTGTCTCGCGGTCTCTGAGAAATCTGCGCACGCCTCCATGGCCTCTTCGAGATTCCGGTAACGTAAGTACATAATTGCTAATGACTATATGTAGGTAAGCTCCTATGTATATATCAAAAATCAGATCTAAGCTAGAAAGACAAGAGTTAACTACTGACAGTCTACGCTATCCAATGTGTAGAGTTTAGCCTCAGCAGTGAAAGACAACTGAAAACAATATTCAAGTAGTATCTGGCGACAGCAGTGAAGTAAGTGTGAGAGATGTACTATACAGTAATATTTACCTAAATAAACATTAAAATGCACTGCATACATGTCAAAATGAACATGGCATATATTAGCATAATATTGCAAATCAGTCAAGCAGTTAAATCATCAAACACATATCAATGTAAATATGATTAAAGTGTTCGATTATCAATAAATGATTAATGATAACACTAAATGATACATGATGGTAGTTTTCTCATAAGTTCTTATCTGTTATACACTTTTGAAAAGTTATATCTATACTCTGTTACTTCCTCAACTAAAATTAGCTACATTTGCTGATAGTCTATTTTGATAATTGAAGATTACAAGAGTTAACTTTTATAAATCGTATGTCTAGGGTCTAGTAGAATCACTATGATTACTAGAATCCTGGTTCAGAATCGCGGACTGGACCCCATCTGTCAGAAGTCGGGGTGGCCTCCGCCTAGATGAAAGTATTATTTACTGGCGAGCAACCCCAAATAGTCAGAAACTGACTAGGGACAAAATCTATATGGCTGAACTATAGATTAAGCCCTGAATATCCAACGTACAGCTCCAAGTGGCTCGTAATAAATGAAATGAACTGTGCTGAATTTTCGCCAAGGAAAAGGAAAGAGAAGGTTAGCTAAGATAGATTTTTAAGTCTAAGCTTAATAGTAATTGACAACTATCTCAGTCCAGGTTTTTCTCCCTGACTGCTCCCTTCCTTGGTGTCTAAGTGAACCCCCACCAATGTACACACACAACACGTATGCACAATTGGAATTAAAAATATAACACTGAACTTATGAGTTAAAATACTACAACATTTAATTACTAATCATATTAGACATCGGATGTTATTCAAGAAGATGATGATGAAATCCTATAACATGATAGTGATGACAAACATTACATAACTTTATGAATGTTACTTGAACTATCTGGATCTGTGGTCCAGATCCCCTCTCTCCAGTAGGAACCAAAAAAAAAAACAAAAAAAAACAGCTTGCTGGTATTCTGACGCCTGTCAGTCCTGACACTACCTAGTCGTCACTCGTCCTTGAGATCTAAGTATAGGCGCTCTTATGTGAGAGCTTGACAGAAAGTCAAGAATGTGTTATATCTAGTTCTACATCAGTACAATCCTAATTAATACATACACACATATACAATGACCAGTCTGGCCAAGTTTATCTTCCAGCTCTACTGCGTTCACCAATCTCCTTCTCCCTCCATATCTCAGTTCTACGGTCTTAGTCTGGGACAGGCTTTTCAATTGTCTCACATGCCTGTAATTATTACATTTCTGCCGTCCCATTGTCCATGTCACTAATACCGACATTCTGAGTCGTACCGCCGCTCTGTCCAAAGTTGGTTTAGCAGCTCACAGGTTTGGTAATGGTATCATAATAGTACCTGATCATCCGGGCTTACAAGCCGTGACCAGTACCTGTGCCAGGTTTTCGTGAATTACCGTGAACGCACGCCCACAATACACTGAAAAAGTTTAGCACCATATACCCTATACCAATTGTGGGTAATGTCTGTACCATTACACCTCTGCTTCCAACACAATCGATGGCCAGTGTGCCAATGCGCACATAATAGCATAACACTTCAGATTGGTAGGTTTGCATATGACAAATCTAAATACCAAACATGAATTACACATAAAACATTAATTAAACTAGACATATTATGATATTTTAACATAATAGCATAATGCACTAGTTTGTTTGTATACGAAATGAGACGTATACACGCAAAAAGAATATGTACGAAGCATAGTCCTAGCTTTGTGTATTCATATGAAGTTACAAATACATACATACAACATATACTTGAAAGTATTCCTACATACATAGTATGAAAATGCAACCAGGTTGTAGTAACATGATTATCTACAACTTCTGAGAAACTAACAAGTGTCCATAGAGTAACAGACATCTAACATGATAAATGAAAGTCAAAAGTCTGCCTCACAAAAGGTATAGTAAGAACAACTTGTATAGTAAGAACAGCCCTTATAGCAATAGGATATACACTCAAGTAACCTGAAGCAATGATAATTCTTGAAGTAACCTAGGTCAGATATAGACTGAACATCAGTACATACAACTAAAAGGCTTAGATAGTTACTAAGAAATCTACATTTACTCTCTTCTCACCTGTTCGAATGTGTGACTTATTCAAAGGGACCAGGTCTAGCATGGGTTTTTATACCTAGCCTAGAAGTAGACCCTTATCTCCCAGGAATTCCAGTCATAAATTCTTCCTTTATCTCCCCTGGCGTTAATTGCAATTATCAATGCAAACTGGCCAGCACACACATTCCTCCAGTGGGGCTCTAATTGCCTTATCAGATCTGTTTCACACATCCCTGAGTCTGCCCGTCTGAGTGGACTTGGAATGTTTACAGCCCTATGGCTATTATCTTCTCCTGGGTCCGGTCATAAATTCTTTCTGAACCACTAACCATCACCATAGCGTCACACCTCGGCGATTTTGAGTTGCCAGCCCCAGATCAGTTTCACCGTCTGCTCTCCAGTGGTGGGTAATTATCAGTTTGACATGTAACACCTTTAAGCTAAGCTGGCTGGTTCACGACCCTAGTCTGACTGTCTGTGTGATTTCATTCTGGGTTTATTGCAATTCCCACTGTTCTGTTTTAGTAGCCAGCAGCCATCTGTTCTGACACTTCACAGTTTAATGGGTTCCTTTTGCTACAACATTTTATTCCTCTGTGTGTGCAGGCCTGATTGTTCTGTCTTCCATTTCTCATCTATTGTTCTTTATTATAGAGAATTGCATTTGTTCTTCTGTAACTTCTCTACATGGTGAACCGAAAGTTGTTCTGGGGTAAAGGCTGCATTTCACGACAGAGCTTCCCCCTTAAAAAAGTTTCTGCCAGAAATCTTTTGTCCAAGCACGACGTACATCCCAGAACAATGCCTAAGCACTCTCCGTTCTGTATCTGCCTAAAGGTTTCCAATATTCCTTATGGCAGTGGGTTGTCCTGCGTCTGCATAAAGATGTCCCATTTCCATAATCCCAGGTTACCTTGGATAGGTCCTTGTACCTGGTTTTCGGCCGGGATTCCATGCAATAGCTTGGTAAAAATCCGGTAATTGTCAGGAGGAGGTATTTTTACCCTTCTGGGAAAGATCACAATCAATGGGATTCTTCGGCGCCTCTGGGCAATTGTTTTACACCACTCACTCACGTGATTTAATCCTTTCAGCCGAGGATGTACCCGTAGTGAAGCCTCGCATAAGCTGGCCACAGCAAAGCTTGTCTCCGTGATTTTCCTCCATCCTTTGTAGATCCTTAACTGATCCATCAATATCTTCCTTTTAAAAGGAATAATGTTAAACATCATGGTCCCATGATGTAAATTCAACTGGCGCTTTCCTCCTTCAAATTCGGGCGTAACAATCTTTCCGCCTCGGTATCGCGGTTTCTTCCCCTGATAATCAGTTAACGGGCTGAGTTTCTCTGCATTAGAGTTTCTTGTAAAAACCGTGCTAGAAATTGGAAATTTATTGTGCCAAGTTGTCCTGCCTTGAGAAATAACATAGTTATTCAAGAGCGATAAAGTGGGGTTACTTTTGAATAAAGTATCCACAAATAGCTGATCTACTCCTATCAAATCGACCTGACTGAAGGGTAGATTAAGTCCTAAGAGTGTTGATTCCAGATCACTCTTGACTTCTGTTACTTCAGGTTCCAGTCGCGGGAATTCCCTGATAACTTCAGCTATTGAAATGATAGGCGTTTCTTCCTCCATCTTGTGCAAAGAATTGTCTTCTTTAGCAACTACAGACAATGTTGTCTGCACAATATCAGAGTCCATATTCTGGCTCCTAACAATTCCCTGTGTTTCCTGAGCCTCCAAACTGGTATACTCCGAGATAACTGGAAATGTTTCCTTGTCTGGATGTTCCTCTCTGGCCGTGCTTCCCTGAGCTAAGTCCAATTGAGGTAAATCCTGTGGTGGGCTTGTGTCTAAGCAATCCATCACAATAGATAAATGATTTGAACTGAGATCTAGTGACTTTTCCTGAGCTGCAGCCTCAAAGATCACAGAGGGTTCCGGGTCGTCCTTCTTCCCTCTATCAGTCAAATTTAATCCCCCTTCTGACTCACCTGAGCCGAAGGGAAAAAGAGGGTCTGTTACCCCTTTACAAGATGTCCTCAGGTCCTCTTCCTCTCGAGATTCACCCCTCGTTGAAGTAAAATGAGATTCCTGGGAGTCTTGTACTGGCGGACCAGTTATACCACTTATCTTGTGGTGCGAACAGTTGTCCTCTGGGTAACTGTTAATAATTAAATTATCTGAACTGATAATTAGTGATTCTTCCCGCGTTGCAGTAGTGAAATTCACCTGGGATTCCGTTTCTTCCTTCCTCCCTATTTCAGTCAGATGTAATTCCACTTCGTGATTCTCTGAACAGAATGGAATGTGAGAATCGGCTAGGTCTCTGCCTGCGACTTCATTAAAGGTTGTCTTCAGTTCCTCTTTCTCTCGAGATTCATTTCTCGTAGCAGTCAAGTGGTTTTCCTGAAGGTCCTCTAATGTTAAACCACTATTGCCGTGGTGCAAACAGTTATCACGTTTGTGACTGTTTGAAGTGCCCTTGGCACGTTTCTTCTTCCCTCTTTTCCGCTTCGGACTGGGTCGAATGAGAACCTGTAGTTCCCGGTCCACTACCTCTGATTCTGCGGTGGGTGGCAAAGATGTCCCTTCCTTCCTGGTTGGGTGAACATCCATATCTCCTACCTTATGTTCCGCTAGAAAGGTTAGTTTCCCTGCATTGACTGCTTCCATATGCGTTTTCTCCATCTTTACTCCTTCAGTTTTGCTACGCTCTTGTGCTTCAAAGAACTCATCATCTTCTTTAAACATAATTTCTTCTTCTTGGTCCCACCATTCTAACTCAGCTATGATATATGTTTCTAGTCGCTCTCCCTTTAAGCCTTCTCTTATGCCCCACTGTCTCGCGGTCTCTGAGAAATCTGCGCGCGCCTCCATGTCCTCTTTGAGATTCCGGTAACATAAGTACATTATTGCTAATGACTATTTGCAGGTAAGCTCCTATGTATATATCAAAAATCAGATCTAAGCTAGAAAGACAAGAGTTAACTACTGACAGTCTACGCTATCCAATGTGTAGAGTTTAGCCTCAGCAGTGAAAGACAACTGAAAACAATATTCAAGTAGTATCTGGCGACAGCAGTGAAGTAAGTGTGAGAGATGTACTATACAGTAATCAACAGTAATATTTACCTAACTAAACATTAAAATGCACTGCATACATGTCAAAGTGAACATGGCATATATTAGCATAATATTGCAAATCAGTCAAGCAGTTAAATCATCAAACACATAAATGTAAATATGATTAAAGTGTTCAATTATCAATAACTGATTAATGATAACACTAAATGATACATGATGGTAGTTTTCTCATAAGTTCTTATCTGTTATACACTTTTGAAAAGTTATATCTATACTCTGTAATTTCCTCAACTAAAATTAGCTACATTTGCTGATAGTCTATTTTGATGATTGAAGATTACAAGAGTTAACTTTTAAAAATCGTATGTCTAGGGTCTAGTAGAATCACTATGATTACTAGAATCCTGGTTCAGGATCGCGGACTGGACCCCAATCTGTCAGAAGTCGGGGTGGCCTCCACCTAGATGAAAGTATTATTCACTGGCGAGCAACCCCAAATAGTCAGAAACTGACTAGGGACAATATCTATATGGCTGAACTATAGATTAAGCCCTGAATATCCAACGTACAGCTCCAAGTGGCTCGTAATAAATGAAATGAACTGTGCTGAATATTCGCCAAGGAATAGGAAAAAGAAGGTTAGCTAAGATAGATTTTTAAGTCTAAGCTTAATAGTAATTGACAACTATCTCAGTCCAGGTTTTTCTCCCTGACTGATCCCTTCCTTGGTGTCTAAGTGAACCCCCACCAATGTACACACACAACACGTATGCACAATTGGAATTAAAAATATAACACTGAACTTATGAGTTAAAATACTACAACATTTAATTACTAATCATATTAGACATCAGATGTTATGTAACAGTGAGGGATTCTAGGTTAGGAGTAAAGAGTTAAGGAATGCTGCGCATTCCTTGACTAGGGGGAAAATCATAGTGAACGTGTGTGCACGAATGAAGAAGGGTATCTAGGAAAACACACACGTCACTTGACTTGGGGCTAGCGGGAGAGAATGTCAACATCAAGAAGAGAGTCTACATCATGTATGCTGAGATAGAACGATCCAGATAATAAAGTATCTTTGTAACAACGTGAAGACTTGTGTGGTGCTGTACGATCACTGTTATAACCCTTGTGTGTAGCACTGTCACACAGGGTTGATTTGGTGCCGTGAAATTATCAAACATGGGAGGTCGCGGAGAGAGAGTACCGCCATAGAAAGATGGTTATGTCTGGCGTGTCTGGAGAAGTAATTATAGTGAAACACAACAGATGAAAGCCGACTGTTGGTAGCTGTTCTGGGTTTTCACTAAATTCCTGATTAAGAAGGAGAACCAATTTCAAGGTCAGCGCTAAAGAAAAGGTTTGATTGATACTTATATTTTTTTGAAAGACTGATGTTATTGCATAATTATGAAATTAACTGGAGAATTGACCAACGCAAAATGCTATATTGAGATCAAGTAATGCCGTTCTGCATCAAAAATCAGTACAAATTATGAGTTTTGACCCGTGGGACTGTTGAAGGTGAAGTCAAGGTTATGGTACAATCATAATCAAATCAAGGTCTGCAATACTCTATACAGTCACTTCAAGTAAAAGAAGGCATAAATGAAACTTGTCTCAACTCGGGGTTTGAATAAAGTAATTTTAAACTGACCATGGCGAGAGTCCCACATGAAAATAAGAGACTGGATAGCGTCAGCTTTAAGTCCAATTGTTATTGACTGGATTACGTTTGCGCTGAAATATATATGAAAATCACAGATTGCTGCTGGAAAGTGAGTTTTTTTTGCTGAAGTCGTGAGCAATTGTCGCTTGAGTGAAGGTGACCTTACTGGAAGGGAATCTACAGTAATCGAGCAAGTAATCAAAGTCTTGTTGCGAGCCTGATATCGAGCATGATCAACGTCAGGAAATAATTGGAAAGATCTGACTTCGACTTCGATTAAATTATTAAGGAAAGAAATCCAGAGGCTCTTCGTTGTTCTGCTCATTTAAACGAGCGTGATTAGAGTCCTTTTTTATGTGGTGTAGGTAATTCTGAATCAGGAGGTCATTTAAATTCTTTTGTCAGAATTCAGGGTTGAAACAGGAATATTTCTTCGTCAGGATCTTCGATTGGAGGCTTTAATTAAGATAATTAGATAATATTAGAGTAATTAACATATTATGTATTGTTGCTGGGTTTGAAATTAATATTGTTTGAAATATTTGTATATTGCTTGATAATTATAAATTTTAGGATGGAATCCCAAGATTTTTCACAGGTACTGACTGGCGTTGGCGGGGCAATATCAAGGTTGGATGCAGTGTTAAGACAACAAAATATAAGCACTGATGTTGAAAGATTTAGTGGTCAAGTAAATCAGTTT
Source organism: Cepaea nemoralis (assembly GCA_014155875.1). Classification (NCBI taxonomy): domain Eukaryota; kingdom Metazoa; phylum Mollusca; class Gastropoda; order Stylommatophora; family Helicidae; genus Cepaea; species Cepaea nemoralis. Next base: position 50,163 of record JACEFZ010002186.1, read on the forward strand.
AAGAAATGGATTATTTCTATTGAAAAACATGCATATTTAGTAAACGACGTGACGAGAACACGAAGGTATGAAGAGAGACAACATGGCAAGCCAGAGGACAATAGTTGGCAGAGACAGAATTTTTATAAGAAAAAATGGAACTGGCCATCTAATAGTGAGGAGCAGAAAACATTACGAAATCAATGGGTTGAAATCAGAAGATTGAGATATGCACTCGCAAACTCAAACAAAGGAGAAAATCAGCATCAGACTAATAGAACCTTAGCTGATGATCGACAGGTATTTTCAATTTTTAGGGGTAGACAGGAAAGAGAGACACAGACGCAGATGATTGAAGTGGTAGAACGGAACACACAGACACAAGTTGATACAGTAGGAAAGAAAACCCAGATACAACCAAACAACAAGATAACGAAGGGAAGTCAAACCGACGTTGGTAGAAACTCAGTCAAAGCCAACTGACTTGAAAGTGACGAAGAGAAACACCGTTGCATTAAAGAGAGACACAGGTACAAAAGTTAGACAACCCAAGACAGAAGACAGCAGAAAGAAAATTAGAAAGAGTGTTAGGGTTAGAAATGAAAAAACTTTGCTCATGTATAATCGTGGATGTGGAACCGAGGAATCTTATGAATCAGAATCTTCAGACCTCACAGATTTTGATATAGAATGTACACCAGACAGAGATTTAAAAGGAATGAATAGGAACGATCCTGACTCGAAGCGAGATGTTTCCTCGTGCGGTATGGTTAGTGGTAGACAAGCAGGCAAATTTTTAGTTAGTGACTCTGCGGAACAAGATAACAGTATATATGGCAGAAAAGTAGCAAAAGCCAGGAGACGAATTCCAAGGATGGGAGTAAATGATACAAAAGATGTTTATCTATTAGAAAGTGGAACACAAAAACAACAAAAGACTGAAGCAGAGTTGCACACTAGAAGTCTCATGAAGGCATTAAGACCATGGTTATATAGAAATAACAAATACGTGTAACTGAGCTTGGAATAATTCAGATTCGATGAGAGTTGTAAGGGTCCAGTGTCGTATACTATTAAGAATCAAATTTCAGGGCATGTTGCACGTTCACATGTAGAACACTTAAGGCGGGATAATGAAGAAAGGGATGCAGAGAATAATAATAATAATAATTATTGTTCCGAAGAAATATTGTCGGGTGGACAGATTGTCAGACAATCGGTATATCCAATGCCTATAGAGAATGGAAAACAAGTAACAACAGCATCTAATACAGCTGAACAAGAAGAAACGATACCAAAAACAGTCATGACAGAGGAAAATAACGTGTATGACGATTATATTAGTGAAGAGTCAGTTAGGGAAAATATTGAACCTCCATTTATGAATACAAGACAGGCAGTAAAAAGAAAGTTGGATAGACAGAAAGAAAAAGAAATTAAGAGGCAAAGGAAACTTAGAGAGAATTCTTCGAGTGAGGAAGAGATGCCACTATTTGAAAATTTGTTGAGACGGCAAGACAGAAAAATTAGATTGGATGTAGAAAGGAAGAGATTAGCGGTTGCTAGTAATGGATATACAGATGGGGAACAAGAGATGGATGAAAAGTCAGAAACTGATGAAGAAGCTGATATGAAAGAAGATAGCTCTCCTCGAGAGGATAGCGACATTGATGTAGATATTGCAATTATAGAAAAAAATTTGAGGTTATTAAAGAAATGGAGAAGTGATAGATGAATAGAGTGATACAAGGTTCTGCAGATGGCAGATAGAAGAAGAAGTTGGACACGATATTTTTGTGTTTACAAAGGTACTTGATGGAGTTTTTCTAAAGCGGAAAATTATTATTGGGTACTCAGAATATGGTCTTGAAATTTATAATGTATGTGTACATTGATTAATGTGGGGGGATAAATATGATGAGGGGATTGAAATGCTTTGCTCAATTGTTGGGACTTCAATTGTGTTTTATGAAATGTGAAAAATAAGTTAACTTAGATGGTTATTTTTACGATGTTTTGGGTTGATTGAGTTACCTTAAGGGTGTTTAAAATGATTATTACTTTGAAGTTCAGTTAGAAGATGAATTAAAGTAGTGGTTAGTGAAGTGACTCTATATGTATTAATGGAGGGGTATGTTGTTATTACATGTGGGGTATGCAATGTATATACAAGGTTTATAATAGGAGCTGGGTTGAACAGCGTTTAATGGGAGAATATGGGGGGAATGCCAGGTTGAGTTTTGGCATTTAAATAACTGCATATTGAAGAAGACTGTACTTAACAGTATAATAATAGTTAGGAAGTTTTTTGTTGTTGAAGGAATGGTAAACGGGAAATTGATGATCTGAATAATACAAAGGCTAGCAGTTTTGGATTAACATATTTTTTTGATAATAACAATTATTATTGACGGAAACTGAAGATAAATTTTGAAACTTTATTTTTTGATAAAGTTTTGAGAATGTATGGGAAGAGAAAGGTGATTACTTCTTACTTTCTTACTTTTTCCTTACTTTTATTAATTTCAGGTGCGCACCTACACAAATCTAATCTAGCTATTTTTTTCTGTCTATCCTAGAATACTGAGAGTGTGAGAATGTGAATAAGGGGGAAATAAAGGATAAGGAGAATATCTTCAGTTTTGTCAATCATAATTTAGATGGACAGTTTTAAAGTTAAAAGCGGTTCGCTTATGGAGACTTTTGTATTGTGGGGAATTTTATGGAGAGTTTTGTAGAAAGTTTTCTAGAGAACTTTATAACGAGTTTTGTAGAGAGTTTCGATATTATGGTCTCTGGTTAGCAATTGGCTATGAGGAGATAGGAGAATTGACTTAGGAAATATATGGAATTGTTGTTATTGTAGTATAGAGAGGTAAAGTTAACTAATTAAAAGTTGGGGTTGAGATTTTTTCAAGGAAAAATTCTCTTTGAAGAAGGGGAGGTATTGTAACAGTGGAGATTGAGGTTAGGAGTAAAGAGTTAAGGAATGCTGCGCATTCCTTGACTAGGGGGAAAACCATAGTGAACGTGTGTGCACGAATGAAGAAGGGTATCTAGGTAAACACACACGTCACTTGGGGCCAGCGGGAGAGAATGTCAACATCAAGAAGAGAGTCTCCATCATGTATGCTGAGATAGCACGATCCAGATAATAAAGTATCTTTATAACAACGCGAAGACTTGTGTGCTGTACGATCACGACTATAACCTGTTTGTAGCACTGTCACAGTTATTCAAGAAGATGATGATGAAATCCTATAACATGATAGTGATGACAAACATTACATAACTTTATGAATGTTACTTGAACTATCTGGATCTGTGGTCCAGATCCCCTCTCTCCAGTAGGAACCAAAAAAAAAAAAAACAATTTGCTGGTATTCTGACGCCTGTCAGTCCTGGCACTACCTAGTCGTCACTCGTCCTTGAGATCTAAGTATAGGCGCTCTTATGTGAGAGCTTGACAGAAAGTCAAGAATGTGTTATATCTAGTTCTACATCAGTAAAATCCTAATTAATACATACACACATATACAATGACTAGTCTGGCCAAGTTTATCTTCCAGCTCTACTGCGTTCACCAATCTCCTTCTCCCTCCATATCTCTGTCCTACGTTCTTAGTCTGGGACGGGCTTTTCAATTGTCTCACACGCCTGTAATTATTACATTTCTGCCGTCCCATTGTCCATGTCGCTAATACCGACATTCTGAGTCATACCGCCGCTCCATTCAAAGTTGGTTTAGCAGCTCACAGGTTTGGTAATGGTATCATAATAGTACCTGATCATCCAGGCTTACAAGCCGTGACCAGTACCTGTGCCAGGTTTTCGTGAATTACCGTGAACGCACGCCCACAATACACTGAAAAAAATTAGCACCATATACCCTATACCAATTGTGGGTAATGTCTGTACCATTACACCTCTGCTTCCAACACAATCGATGGCCAGTGTGCCAATGCGCACATAATAGCATAACACTTCAGATTGGTAGGTTTGCATATGACAAATCAATATACCAAACATGAAATACACATAAAACATTAATTAAACTAGACATATGATATTTTAACATAAAAGCATAATGCACTAGTTTGTTTGTATACGAAATGAGACGTATACACGCACAAAGAATATGTACGAAGCATAGTCCTAGCTTCGTGTATTCATATGAAGTTACAAATACATACATACAACATATACTTAAACACTAGGCATATGAAAGTATTCCTACATACATAGTATGAAAATGCAACCAGGTTGTAGCAACATGATAATCTACAACTTCTGAGAAACTAATAAATGTCCATAGAGTAACAGACATCTAACATGATAAATGAAAGTCAAAAGTCTGCCTCACAAAAGGTATAGTAAGAACAACTTGTATAGTAAGAACAGCCCTTATAGCAATAGGATATACACTCAAGTAACCTGAAGCAATGATAATTCTTGAAGTAACCTAGGTCAGATATAGACTGAAAATCAGTACATACAACTAAAAGGCTTAGATAGTTACTAAGAAATCTACATTTACTCTCTCTTCTCACCTGTTCGAATGTCTGACTTATTCTAAAGGGACCAGGTCTAGCATGGGTTTTTATACCTAGCCTAGAAGTAGACCCTTATCTCCCAGGAATTCCAGTCATAAATTCTTCCTTTATCTCCCCTGGCGTTAATTGCAATTATCACTGCATACTGGTCATCACACACATTCCTCCAGTGGGGCTCTAATTGCCTTATCAGATCTGTTTCACACATCCCTGAGTCTGCCCGTCTGAGTGGACTTGGAATGTTTACAGCCCTATGGCTATTATCTCCACCTGGGTCCGGTCATAAATTCTTTCTGAACCACTAACCATCACCATAGCGTCACACCTGGGCGATTTTGAGTTGCCAGCCCCAGATCAGTTTCACCGTCTGCCCTCCAGTGGTGGGTAATTATCAGTTTGACATGTAACACCTTTAAGCTGGGCTGGCTGGTTCACGACCCTAGTCTGACTGTCTGTGTGATTTCATTCTGGGTTTATTTCAATTCCCACTGTCCTGTTTTAGTAGCCAGCAGCCATCTGTTCTGACACTTCAGTTTAATGGGTTCCTTTTGCTACAACATTTTATGCCTCTGTGTGTGCAGGCCTGATTGTTCTGTCTTCCATTTCTCATCTATTGTTCTTTATTATAGAGAATTGCATTTGTTCTTCTGTAACTTCTCTACATGGTGAACCGAAAGTTGTTCTGGGCTGCATTTCACGACAGAGCTTCCCCCTTTAAAAAAGTTTCTGCCAGAAATCTTTTGTCCAAGCACGCCGTACATCCCAGAACAATGCCTAAGCACTCTCCGTTCTGTATCTGCCTAAAGGTTTCCAATATTCCTTATGGCAGTGGGTTGTCCTGCGTCTGCATAAAGACGTCCCATTTCCATAATCCCAGGATACCTTGGATAGGTCCTTGTACATGGTTTTCGGCCGGGATTCCATGCAATAGCTTGGTAAAAATCCGGTAATTGTCAGGAGGAGGTATTTTTACCCTTCTGGGAAAGATCACAATCAATGGGATTCTTCGGCGCCTCTGGGCAATTGTTTTACACCACTCACTCACGTGATTTAATCCTTTCAGCTGAGGATGTACCCGTAGTGAAGCCTCGCATAAGCTGGCCACAGCAAAGCTTGTCTCCGTGATTTTCCTCCATCCTTTGTAGATCCTTAACTGATCCATCAATATCTTCCTTTTAAAAGGAATAATGTTAAACATCATGGTCCCATGATGTAAATTCAACTGGCGCTTTCCTCCTTCAAATTCGGGCGTAACAATCTTTCCGCCTCGGTATCGCGGTTTCTTCCCCTGATAATCAGTTAACGGGCTGAGTTTCTCTGCATTAGAGTTTCTTGTAAAAACCGTGCTAGAAATTGGAAATTTATTGTGCCAAGTTGTCCTGCCTTGAGAAATAACATAGTTATTCAAGGGCGATAAAGTGGGGTTACTTTTGAATAAAGTATCCACAAATAGCTGATCTACTCCTATCAAATCGACCCGACTGAAGGGTAGATTAAGTCCTAAGAGTGTTGATTCCAGATCACTCTTGACTTCTGTTACTTCAGGTTCCAGTCGCGGGAATTCCCTGATAACTTCAGCTATTGAAATGATAGGCGTTTCTTCCTCCATCTTGTGCAAAGAATTTTCTTCTTTAGCAACTACAGACAATGTTGTCTGCACAATATCAGAGTCCATATTCTGGCTCCTAACAATTCCCTGTGTTTCCTGAGCCTCCAAACTGGTATACTCCGAGATAACTGGAAATGTTTCCTTGTCTGGATGTTCCTCTCTGGCCGTGCTTTCCTGAGCTAAGTCCAGTTGAGGTAAATCCTGTGGTGGGCTTGTGTCTAAGCAATCCATCACAATAGATAAATGATTTGAACTGAGATCTAGTGACTTTTCCTGAGCTGCAGCCTCAAAGATCACAGAGGGTTCCGGGTCGTCCTTCTTCCCTCTATCAGTCAAATTTAATCCCCCTTCTGGCTCACCTGAGCCGAAGGGAAAAAGAGGGTCTGTTACCCTTTTAAAAGATGTCCTCAGGTCCTCTTCCTCTCGAGATTCACCCCTCGTTGAAGTAAAATGAGATTCCTGGGAGTCTTGTACTGGCGGACCAGTTAAACCACTTATCTTGTGGTGCGAACAGTTGTCCTCTGGGTAACTGTTAATAATTAAATTATCTGAACTGATAATTAGTGATTCTTCCCGCGTTGCAGTAGTGAAATTCACCTGGGATTCCGTTTCTTCCTTCCTCCCTATTTCAGTCAGATGTAATTCCACTTCGTGATTCTCTGAACAGAAGGGAATGTGAGAATCGGCTAGGTCTCTGCCTGCGACCTTATTAAAGGTTGTCTTCAGTTCCTCTTTCTCTCGAGATTCATTTCTCGTAGCAGTCAAGTGGTTTTCCTGAAGGTCCTCTACTGTTAAACCACTATTGCCGTGGTGCAAACAGTTATCACGTTTGTGACTGTTTGAAGTGCCCTTGGCACGTTTCTTCTTCCCTCTTTTCCGCTTCGGACTGGGTCGAATGAGAACCTGTAGTTCCCGGTCCACTACCTCTGATTCTGCGGTGGGTGGCAAAGATGTCCCTTCCTTCCTGGTTGGGTGAAAATCCATATCTCCTACCTTATGTTCCGCTAGAAAGGTTAGCTTCTCCGCATTGACTGCTTCCATATGCGTTTTCTCCATCTTTACTCCTTCAGTTTTGCTACGCTCTTGTGCTTCAAAGAACTCATCATCTTCTTTAAACATAATTTCTTCTTCTTGGTCCCACCATTCTAACTCAGCTATGATATATGTTTCTAGTCGCTCCCCCTTTAAGCCTTCTCATATGCCCCACTGTCTCGCGGTCTCTGAGAAATCTGCATGTGCCTGCATGTCCTCTTCGAGATTCCGGTAACATAAGTACATAATTGCTAATGACTATATGCAGGTAAGCTCCTATGTATATATCAAAAATCAGATCTAAGCTAGAAAGACAAGAGTTAACTACTGACAGTCTACGCTATCCAATGTGTAGAGTTTAGCCTCAGCAGTGAAAGACAACTGAAAACAATATTCAAGTAGTATCTGGCGACAGCAGTGAAGTAAGTGTGAGAGATGTACTATACAGTAATCAACAGTAATATTTACCTAAATAAACATTAAAATGCACTGCATACATGTCAAAATGAACATGGCATATATTAGCATAATATTGCAAATCAGTCAAGCAGTTAAATCATCAAACACATCAATGTAAATATGATTAAAGTGTTCAATTATCAATAAATGATTAATGATAACACTAAATGATACATGATGGTAGTTTTCTCATAAGTTCTTATCTGTTATACACTTTTGAAAAGTTATATCTATACTCTGTAACTTCCTCAACTAAAATTAGCTGCATTTGCTGATAGTCTATTTTGATGATTGAAGATTACAAGAGTTAACTTTTAAAAATCGTATGTCTAGGGTCTAGTAGAATCACTATGATTACTAGAATCCTGGTTCAGGATCGCGGACTGGACCCCAATCTGTCAGAAGTCGGGGTGGCCTCCGCCTAGATGAAAGTATTATTCACTGGCGAGCAACCCCAAATAGTCAGAAACTGACTAGGGACAATATCTATATGGCTGAACTATAGATTAAGCCCTGAATATCCAACGTACAGCTCCAAGTGGCTCGTAATAAATTAAATGAACTGTGCTGAATATTCGCCAAGGTATAGGGAAGAGAAGGTTAGCTAAGATAGATTTTTAAGTCTAAGCTTAATAGTAATTGACAACTATCTCAGTCCAGGTTTTTCTCCCTGACTGCTCCCTTCCTTGGTGTCTAAGTGAACCCCCACCAATGTACACACACAACACGTATGCACAATTGGAATTAAAAATATAAAACTGAACTTATGAGTTAAAATACTACAACATGTAATTACTAATCATATTAGACATCGGATGTTATTCAAGAAGATGATGATGAAATCCTATAACATGATAGTGATGACAAACATTACATAACTTTATGAATGTTACTTGAACTATCTGGATCTGTGGTCCAGATCCCCTCTCTCCAGTAGGAACCAAAAAAAAAAAAAAAAACAGCTTGCTGGTATTCTGACGCCTGTCAGTCCTGGCACTACCTAGTCGTCACTCGTCCTTGAGATCTAAACATAGGCGCTCTTATGTGAGAGCTTCACAGAAAGTCAAGAATGTGTTATATCTAGTTCTACATCAGTAAAATCCTAATTAATACATACACACATATACAATGACTAGTCTGGCCAAGTTTATCTTCCAGCTCTACTGCGTTCACCAATCTCCTTCTCCCTCCATATTTCTGCCCTACGGTCTTAGTCTGGGACGGGCTTTTCAATTGTCTCACACGCCTGTAATTATTACATTTCTGTCGTCCCATTGTCCATGTCGCTAATACCGACATTCTGAGTCGTACCGCCGCTCCGTCCAAAGTTGGTTTAGCAGCTCACAGGTTTGGTAATGGTATCATTATAGTACCTGATCATCCAGGCTTACAAGCCGTGACCAGTACCTGTGCCAGGTTTTCGTGAATTACCGTGAACGCACGCCCACAATACACTGAAAAAGTTTAGCACCATATACCCTATACCAATTGTGGGTAATGTCTGTACCATTACACCTCTGCTTCCAACACAATCGATGGTCAGTGTGCCAATGCGCACATAATAGCATAACACTTCAGATTGGTAGGTTTGCATATGACAAATCAATATACCAAACATGAAATACACATAAAACATTAATTAAACTAGACATATTATGATATTTTAACATAATAGCATAATGCACTAGTTTGTTTATATACGAAATGAGACGTATACACGCACAAAGAATATGTACGAAGAAGTCCTAGCTTCGTGTATTCATATGAAGTTACAAATACATACATCCAACATATGCTTCAACACTAGGCATATGAAAGTATTCCTACATACATAGTATGAAAATGCAACCAGGTTGTAGTAACATGATTATCTACAACTTCTGAGAAACTAACAAGTGTCCATAGAGTAACAGACATCTAACATGATAAATGAAAGTCAAAAGTCTGCCTCACAAAAGGTATAGTAAGAACAACTTGAATAGTAAGAACAGCCCTTATAGCAATAGGATATACACTCAAGTAACCTGAAGCAATGATAATTCTTGAAGTAACCTAGGTCAGATATAGACTGAAAATCAGTACATACAACTAAAAGGCTTAGATAGTTACTAAGAAATCTACATTTACTCTCTCTTCTCACCTGTTCGAATGTCTGACTTATTCTATAGGGACCAGGTCTAGCATGGGTTTTTATACCTAGCCTAGAAGTAGACCCTTATCTCCCAGGAATTCCAGTCATAAATTCTTCCTTTATCTCCCCTGGCGTTAATTGCAATTATCACTGCAAACTGGCCATCACACACATTCCTCCAGTGGGGCTCTAATTGCCTTATCAGATCTGTTTCACGCATCCCTGAGTCTGCCCGTCTGAGTGGACTTGGAATGTTTACAGCCCTATGGCTATTATCTCCACCTGGGTCCGGTCATAAATTCTTTCTGAACCACTAACCATCACCATAGCGTCACACCTCGGCGATTTTGAGTTGCCAGCCCCAGATCAGTTTCACCGTCTGCCCTCCAGTGGTGGGTAATTATCAGTTTGACATGTAACACCTTTAAGCTGGGCTGGCTGGTTCACGACCCTAGTCTGACTGTCTGTGTGATTTCATTCTGGGTTTATTTCAATTCCCACTGTCCTGTTTTAGTAGCCAGCAGCCATCTGTTCTGACACTTCAGTTTAATGGGTTCCTTTTGCTACAACATTTAAGCCTCTGTGTGTGCAGGCCTGATTGTTCTGTCTTCCATTTCTCATCTATTGTTCTTTATTATAGAGAATTGCATTTGTTCTTCTGTAACTTCTCTACATGGTGAACCGAAAGTTGTTCTGGGTAAGGCTGCATTTCACGACAGAGCTTCCCCCTTTAAAAAAGTTTCTGCCAGAAATCTTTTGTCCAAGCACGCCGTACATCCCAGAACAATGCCTAAGCACTCTCCGTTCTGTATCTGCCTAAAGGTTTCCAATATTCCTTATGGCAGTGGGTTGTCCTGCGTCTGCATAAAGACGTCCCATTTCCATTATCCCAGGATACCTTGGATAGGTCCTTGTACCTGGTTTTCGGCCGGGATTCCATGCAATAGCTTGGTAAAATCCGGTAATTGTCAGGAGGAGGTATTTTAACCCTTCTGGGAAAGATCACAATCAATGGGATTCTTCGTCGCCTCTGGGCAATTGTTTTACACCACTCACTCACGTGATTTAATCCTTTCAGCCGAGGATGTACCCGTAGTGAAGCCTCGCATAAGCTGGCCACAGCAAAGCTTGTCTCCGTGATTTTCCTCCATCCTTTGTAGATCCTTAACTGATCCATCAATATCTTCCTTTTAAAAGGAATAATGTTAAACATCATGGTCCCATGATGTAAATTCAACTGGCGCTTTCCTCCTTCAAATTCGGGCGTAACAATCTTTCCGCCTCGGTATCGCGGTTTCTTCCCCTGATAATCAGTTAACGGGCTGAGTTTCTCTGCATTAGAGTTTCTTGTAAAAACCGTGCTAGAAATTGGAAATTTATTGTGCCAAGTTGTCCTGCCTTGAGAAATAACATAGTTATTCAAGGGCGATAAAGTGGGGTTACTTTTGAATAAAGTATCCACAAATAGCTGATCTACTCCTATCAAATCGACCCGACTGAAGGGTAGATTAAGTCCTAAGAGTGTTGATTCCAGATCACTCTTGACTTCTGTTACTTCAGGTTCCAGTCGCGGGAATTCCCTGATAACTTCAGCTATTGAAATGATAGGCGTTTCTTCCTCCATCTTGTGCAAAGAATTTTCTTCTTTAGCAACTACAGACAATGTTGTCTGCACAATATCAGAGTCCATATTCTGGCTCCTAACAATTCCCTGTTTCCTGAGCCTCCGAACTGGTATACTCCGAGATAACAACTGGAAATGTTTCCTTGTCTGGATGTTCCTCTCTGGCCGTGCTTCCCTGAGCTAAGTCCAGTTGAGGTAAATCCTGTGGTGGGCTTGTGTCTAAGCAATCCATCACAATAGATAAATGATTTGAACTGAGATCTAGTGACTTTTCCTGAGCTGCAGCCTCAAAGATCACAGAGGGTTCCGGGTCGTCCTTCTATCCCTCTATCAGTCAAATTTAATCCCCCTTCTTGCTTGCACCTAAGCTGAAGGGAATAAGAGGGTCGGTTACCTCCATCCCCGACCTTTTAAAAGATGTCCTCAGGTCCTCTTCCTCTCGAGATTCACCCCTCGTTGAAGTAAAATGAGATTCCTGGGAGTCTTGTACTGGCGGACCAGTTAAACCACTTATCTTGTGGTGCGAACAGTTGTCCTCTGGGTAACTGTTAATAATTAAATTATCTGAACTGATAATTAGTGATTCTTCCCGCGTTGCAGTAGTGAAATTCACCTGGGATTCCGTTTCTTCCTTCCTCCCTATTTCAGTCAGATGTAATTCCACTTCGTGATTCTCTGAACAGAAGGGAATGTGAGAATCGGCTAGGTCTCTGCCTGCGACCTCATTAAAGGTTGTCTTCAGTTCCTCTTTCTCTCGAGATTCATTTCTCGTAGCAGTCAAGTGGTTTTCCTGAAGGTCCTCTACTGTTAAACCACTATTGCCGTGGTGCAAACAGTTATCACGTTTGTGACTGTTTGAAGTGCCCTTGGCACGTTTCTTCTTCCCTCTTTTCCGTTTCGGACTGGGTCGAATGAGAACCTGTAGTTCCCGGTCCACTACCTCTGATTCTGCGGTGGGTGGCAAAGATGTCCCTTCCTTCCTGGTTGGGTGAAAATCCATATCTCCTACCTTATGTTCCGCTAGAAAGGTTAGCTTCTCCGCATTGACTGCTTCCATATGCGTTTTCTCCATCTTTACTCCTTCAGTTTTGCTACGCTCTTGTGCTTCAAAGAACTCATCATCTTCTTTAAACATAATTTCTTCTTCTTGGTCCCACCATTCTAACTCAGCTATGATATATGTTTCTAGTCGCTCCCCCTTTAAGCCTTCTCTTATGCCCCACTGTCTCGCGGTCTCTGAGAAATCTGCGCGCGCCTCCATGTCCTCTTCGAGATTCCGGTAACATAAGTACATAATTGCTAATGACTATATGCAGGTAAGCTCCTATGTATATATCAAAAATCAGATCTAAGCTAGAAAGACAAGAGTTAACTACTGACAGTCTACGCTATCCAATGTGTAGAGTTTAGCCTCAGCAGTGAAAGACAACTGAAAACAATATTCAAGTAGTATCTGGCGACAGCAGTGAAGTAAGTGTGAGAGATGTACTATACAGTAATCAACAGTAATATTTACCTAAATAAACATTAAAATGCACTGCATACATGTCAAAATGAACATGGCATATATTAGCATAATATTGCAAATCAGTCAATCAGTTAAATCATCAAACACATCAATGTAAATATGATTAAAGTGTTCAATTATCAATAAATGATTAATGATAACACTAAATGATACATGATGGTAGTTTTCTCATAAGGTCTTATCTGTTATACACTTTTGAAAAGTTATATCTATACTCTGTAACTTCCTCAACTAAAATTAGCTACATTTGCTGATAGTCTATTTTGATGATTGAAGATTACAAGAGTTAACTTTTAAAAATCGTATGTCTAGGGTCTAGTAGAATCACTATGATTACTAGAATCCTGGTTCAGGATCGCGGACTGGACCCCAATCTGTCAGAAGTCGGGGTGGCCTCCGCCTAGATGAAAGTATTATTCACTGGCGAGCAACCCCAAATAGTCAGAAACTGACTAGGGACAAAATCTATATGGCTGAACTATAGATTAAGCCCTGAATATCCAACGTACAGCTCCAAGTGGCTCGTAATAAATTAAATGAACTGTGCTGAATATTCGCCAAGGAATAGGAAAGAGAAGGTTAGCTAAGATAGATTTTTAAGTCTAAGCTTAATAGTAATTGACAACTATCTCAGTCCAGGTTTTTCTCCCTGACTGCTCCCTTCCTTGGTGTCTAAGTGAACCCCCACCAATGTACACACACAACACGTATGTACAATTGGAATTAAAAATATAACACTGAACTTATGAGTTAAAATACTACAGCATTTAATTACTAATCATATTAGACATCGGATGTTATTCAAGAAGATGATGATGAAATCCTATAACGTGATAGTGATGACAAACATTACATAACTTTATGAATGTTACTTGAACTATCTGGATCTGTGGTCCAGATCCCCTCTCTCCAGTAGGAACCCCCCAAAAAAAATTCCTTGCTGGTATTCTGACGCCTGTCAGTCCTGGCACTACCTAGTCGTCACTTGTCCTTGAGATCTAACATAGGCGCTCTTATGTGAGAGCTTGACAGAAAGTCAAGAATGTGTTATATCTAGTTCTACATCAGTAAAATCCTAATTAATACATACACACATATACAATGACTAGTCTGGCCAAGTTTATCTTCTAGCTCTACTGCGTTCACCAATCTCCTTCTCCCTCCATATCTCTGTCCTACGGTCTTAGTCTGGGACGGGCTTTTCAATTGTCTCACAAGGCTGTAATTATTACATTTCTGCCGTCCCATTGTCCATTTCGCTAATACCGACATTCTGAGTCGTACCGCCGCTCCGTCCAAAGTTGGTTTAGCAGCTCACAGGTTTGGTAATGGTATCATAATAGTACCTGATCATCCAGGCTTACAAGCCGTGACCAGTACCTGTGCCAGGTTTTCGTGAATTACCGTGAATGCACGCCCACAATACACTGAAACAGTTTAGCACCATATACCCTATACCAATTGTGGGTAATGTCTGTACCATTACACCTCTGCTTCCAACACAATCGATGGCCAGTGTGCCAATGTGCACATAATAGCATAACACCTCAGATTGGTAGGTTTGCATATGACAAATCAATATACAAAACATGAAATACACATAAAACATTAATTAAACTAGACATATGATATTTTAACATAATAGCATAATGCACTAGTTTGTTTGTATACGAAAATGAGACGTATACACGCACAAAGAATATGTACGAAGCATAGTCCTAGCTTTGTGTATTCATATGAAGTTACAAATACATACATCCAACATATACTTAAACACTAGGCATATGAAAGTATTCCTACATACATAGTATGAAAATGCAACCAGGTTGTAGTAACATGATTATCTACAACTTCTGAGAAACTAACAAGTGTCCATAGAGTAACAGACATCTAACATGATAAATGAAAGTCAAAAGTCTGCCTCACAAAAGGTATAGTAAGAACAACTTGCATAGTAAGAACAGCCCTTATAGCAATAGGATATACACTTGAAGTAACCTAGGTCAGATATAGACTGAAAATCAGTACATACAACTAAAAGGCTTAGATAGTTACTAAGAAATCTACATTTACTCTCTCTTCTCACCTGTTCGAATGTCTGACTTATTCTAAAGGGACCAGGTCTAGCATAGGTTTTTATACCTAGCCTAGAAGTAGACCCTTATCTCCCAGGAATTCCAGTCATAAATTCTTCCTTTATCTCCCCCTGGCGTTAATTGCAATTATCACTGCAAACTGGCCATAACACACATTCCTCCAGTGGGGCTCTAATTGCCTTATCAGATCTGTTTCACACATCCCTGAGTCTGCCAGTTTGAGTGGACTTGGAATGTTTACAGCCCTATGGCTATTATCTCCACCTGGGTCCGGTCATAAATTCTTTCTGAACCATCACCATAGCGTCACACCTGGGCGATTTTGAGTTGCCAGCCCCAGATAAGTTTCACCATCTGCCCTCCAGTGGTGGGTAATTATCAGTTTGACGTGTAACACCTTTACGCTAGGCTGGCTGGTTCACGACCCTAGTCTGACTGTCTGTGTGATTTCATTCTGGGTTTATTGCAATTCCCACTGTCCTGTTTTAGTAGCCAGCAGCCATCTGTTCTGACACTTCACAGTTTAATGGGTTCCTTTTGCTACAACATTTTATGCCTCTGTGCGTGCAGACTGATTGTTCTGACTTCCATTTCTCATCTATTGTTCTTTATTATAGAGAATTGCATTTGTTCTTCTGTAACTTCTCTACATGGTGAACCGAAAGTTGTTCTGGGGTAAAGGCTGCATTTCACGACACACACCCTTTGGAATAAATTAAGTGTCACAATACCCCAGAAGAACGGGAGAATGTCAGGGTGTTGGGATATGTGGGTGCAGGACATAGAGAGGACAAGGGACAGAATAGAGTCAGGACTACATAGATAACGACATACAGGACATAGGTAAGGACATCTATAGGATAGTCGATAGATTAGAGACAGGACATAAGTCAGGACACAGAGTGGTCATAAGACAGGACATCTACAGGACAGTAGATAAAGTAGAGACAGGACTTCGGGTTGTGGAAAACGCGAAGTCATTGATCAAAGAGTTAGAACTGTTTGATGATGTACGATGAGTGGGGAACGCGGGAACCAGCGGAGGAGCCGAGATGGAGCGGACAAGAACGAATATGTGATTTCACAAACCTTTGATTGGGGGGGGGGGGGGGGGGGGGAGACGGCAAATTCGATTATTGATCAAAAGGGACGGAGAATTGGAAACTGAGTATAAATAGTTGGAAACTTGGTTTTGTGTTTAGTGTGCGACCAACTGGAGGAAGAATGGATCTATGCGTCCTTAAATAGAATAGAAATATAGGTCCCTAATTGTTTAGAGGCGATGGGACATTGGTGCTTATGTGCTTGTGTATTTCGATTCATGGACTAACATAGATAATATAAGGTAATCTAGCTTTAGCTTAGTAATCTAGCATAGTGAACTAGGTGTCTGTGATTTGCTGTTACCATTTCCTTCTTTTAGCTAATCGTTTAGACTTTAGTGAACTCATCTGTCTTATGTCGGAAGCGTCTGAGTACGGCCGGAGACATACTCTCACATAAGAATTAGTCTGAAGCAGACTACTATCACCTGGTTATATATCACCCACAGGTTCTACGACAAAAACTCCTGACATACTCAGAGAAGATAAAGAAGGCACTTCACTTGTGCAGAGAAAGTACTTCACTAGAACAACTTAAACATAGCCATTCAATAATCGTGGACCAACATAACAAATTGCAAATAAGGGAACTCTGTATCCAGGTTTTGAAAACCATGGAAAGGACTTTCATTCTATAAAGGCAGAGCGACATAGGCTAAATATATTTGAATTGGGTACTAACCTAAAAGAAACATTGGAGAACTCAAGAACAGTTTACATGTATACAAAAACTGTTAAGTAAATAACTAGAGACAGTGTCCCGAACATATATAGTCTTTATACAGACAGTGTTAGACAGTGGTGATGTGTTTCTGTGATGGATTTTACTAACTTCCAAAAAGGGAAATCTGTTGAATTCAGAAACTTACCCTAATCGCATTATTTCCTGATGATCAGACGTTGAACACTTTCTAAATATTGGAATACGTCCAGACTCAGTCGGAGCGGAGCATCCAGGGTGAGAGCTGTCCTTATATGTGTGATGTCTTGTTGCATGGCCGTATAAGGATGGGAGATATGATATGGCACATACGAATTCCAGAGTCCTATCTCGCACTCACAATAGAAGACACTACCAACTATATATACACATTCAATACATACAACTGACATAGTTTTCAGCAATAAATATTTTATTAATTGTTGGAGGAAACTGTTGTCGGGGTATGTTATGAAGGAATAAGAGAGAGAGAGAGAGAGAGAGAGAGAGAGAGAGAGAGAGAGAGAGAGAGAGAGAGAGAGAGAGAGAGAGAGAGAGAGAGAGAGAGAGAGAGAGAGAGAGTAGAAGACAGAACGGAGGAGTGTAGACAAAGGTCTGACAATAGTTCCAAAGTATAAGAAGGATTTTAAAGGTGTGCTTGTTGATTCCACGTTTCCCCCCCGGGACAACAAGCGACAGTGCTAAGTCATGTTGTATGTGTGTTGAGCCATGTGGTGTGTGTGCTGTCATGTTGTATGTGCGTTGAGCCATGTGGTTGTGTGTGCTGACTCACGTTGCTGTGTATTTTGAGTCACGTTAAGTTAAGTTAAGTTGTGTGGTGAGTCATGTGATTGTGTTTGTTTTGTAACGTTTGTGTGTATTGAGTCATGGTGTTGTATTTGTGTTCATTATTATTGGTGTGTGTTAAGTAATGTTACTGTGTGTTGAGTCATGTTGCTTGCTGACTCATGTGGTTGTTTGTTGAGATGTTGCTGTGTGTGTTGAGTCAAGTTGTTGTGCTTGTTTTCATAATATTGGTTGTGTGTTGAGACATGTATTTGTGTGTTGAGTCATGTGGTTGTGTGCCGAGTCATGCTGTTGTGTGTGTTGAGTCATGCTACTGAGATCTATTTCATGTGACAGAAACTAATGCACTGTATACCCAACAGCGAATACGGCGGGAGCGCACTGGTAGCTCCCATACCTACAGGCTTGGCTCCCATGTGTTCGAAGATCCTCAGAAGTGGAGTTTTGTGTCACTTGACTGTGTTCCCAGGTCGACCCACCATAACATGGGCAGCACCAACTTTCTTGGGAAGTAAATGTCTCCGGCGTGATATTTATCACTACATATAGCGATCATCTATCTCGGTTGTTGTGACTAAAGTATCGTAACTTTCTCATTTCATTTCCACCAGCGGCGACAGTTTTATTTTGAGGTTTTCTAAAACCTCCTGTCTCGTTTTGTCGTTTGTTTTTTACCTCCCAAGAGACTTGTCCAGTTCAATTGATGATCAACATTTCACAAGCCGTGTGTGTGCCCCATCCCATCAAGCCTGGCTCATGGGTCCAGGCGTCAGTGTTGAATAATCATGGCGCCTGAGATACATGTACACTCCATGTTAGACCTAACATATATCTACACTCCATGTAAGACCTAACATAATCTACACCCATGTAAGACCTAACACATATCTTCACTCTATGCAGACCCAAAATATATCTACACTCCATGTTAGAGCTAACATATATCTACAAGCCAAAGTAGACCTATCATATACCAACATGCCATGTTAGACCTATTTATATCTACACTCCATCTTAGACCTAACATATATCTACACCCCATGACAGACTTAACATATATCTACACTCCATGTTAGACCTAACATATATCTACACCCCATGTCAGACTTAACATATATCTACACTCCATGTTAGATCTAACATACACCTACACTTCATGTTAGACCTAACATATATTTACACTCCATGGTAGACCTAACATATATCTACACTCCATGCTAGACCTAACATATATCTACACTCCATGTTAGACCTAACATATATCTACACTCCATTTTAGACCTAACATATATCTACACTCCATGTTAGACCTAACATATATCTGCATTCCATGTTAGACCTAACATATATCTACACTCCAATTTAGACCTAACATACATCTACACCCCAGGATAAACTAAACAAGACAAATGATGTGTCTATACTTATTAGAAGATGGGATACTACACAAAACATAATAGATAAGAGAAATAACAGCTGCAGCAGGATATAACAATAGGAAATACAAACAGGTATGTGGTACTCCTGCGAAAAAGTGAATTATACTAAACACAGACATGGTGTTACAACAAACTCCATAATAGTGAACATAAATAACATGGAGAAAATAACATAAAATAATTATAGCACAACACAACGAACGACATTTCAATTATAATAATCTTCATCAGGAATAGAACAACACAAACAGATATAAAGAAAAACATGAAATTAGAAAATTTAATAATATTAAAACATAACTCCTTCGTTGGTAGGAAGGCGGCACAGAAATTCAGTTCAGTTGTGAAAGTTGCCAAATAAGAATATGTGGAGCCAAAGGTGTGCAAACAGTTGGATGCTGATATAGAGGAGAGTCAGCAGAGTTATACAGTGGCATCTACAACAGTATTGATTCCCGCTGGATGGATGCATCCCAAAGAGATGATTCACTGGCTTTCAATTTTAAGTCTAACGAAAGTTGTTTTAGAAATATGGCTTCAATGCTGTGACAGATATCATCGACCCCATTGTGATAAGAAGACCTGAAATTGTTAGATTGATTGATTGATTGATTTAGGAACCGACATCACAGCATTCGGGACATTCCCATAAGCGCTCCGACCCAGCAGCCAGCGAAGAGTTCCAACACTAATAGTTCCAGTAGCAATCTGATTATATGTCCGTCTCGCCTTTCCTCTGAGCGTCGAGCATCGGCCAGATCCCCTCGTCACACCTCGCTGTCTCATTCTTACCAGACTATGGTGATCCATTTGCTCATCCGAGGTGTACACGTGCTCCCACAAGGCCGAAACCACGTCTGCCTTGTCATGTATCAATACTCCACCAAGTTTTGCCTAGCCAGCCAATCTGTCCGGCTGTTCATTCCCCAGCACACCGGCATGGCCCAGATAAAAAAGATCCAGGTTAGAGACAGAAGAATACCATGGACAGACAGAAAAACCAATGAACAAGTCCTTCAAGAAACAAATGAAGATCGTAAACTGATTAGAAACATTAAACGTAGACAGTCACAATTTTTTGGGCATGTTATGAGAAGAAATGAATTGGAGAACTTGGTAACAACTGGCAACATCGAAAGGAACAGACCAAGGGGAAGACCAAGAAGCAAATACCCGGATGTCTTGGCCAAGTGGCATGGTCGAGACAGAAACACGGAGCTGATCCACAACTCTGGTGATCGAGTGAGATGGCAAAACATGACCGCCCATGCTTATCTGCATGGCACATGATGGATGGATGGAGAGACAGGCTGAAGACAAGAAGCAGTTGGTAATGAGTTTTGTTTGCGATTTCTTGGCAGGTTTACGTTCAGTAGTTTGCCATTGCTTTCTGAACGACCGACACTCGTACCATAGTAGGAAAACCAGCACAAGGCAGTCTGCTTCCAAATTTGTAATGAGTACTAGTAACAAACATGGCAAACTACTCAGCTTAATCTTGCCAAGAAATCAACAATCAGCTGAAGGATGCCGATGTTGACAGCGATGTCCTGTAAAGGATATGCGAATTTAAAAAACAAAACACAAATTGTAAAAAAAATAAGAGTATCTCCAATTGGAAAGGGGAACCACTTCAAGGGTTGCAGGATATACTAAGAGTTACATTATTGTACTTAACCTACATTGTCACAATAACAACAAAGTCATTTTTACATTTTCAATCAATCAATCATGTGCCATGCCGGAAAGCGTGGGCGGTCATGACTCGCCATTTCACTCGATCACCAGAGTCGTGTATCAGCTCAGTGTTCCTGTCTCGTCCATGCCATGTGGCCAAGCCATCCAGATATTTTCCTCTCGGTCTTCCTCTTGGTCTGTTCCCTTCGATCTTGCCAGTTGTCACTAAGTTCTCCAGTCCATTTCTTCTCATAACATGTCCAACAAATTTTGACTGTCTACGTCTAATTTCTCTAATCAATCTAGCGATTTTCATTTGTCTCCTGTAGTACTTGGTCATTGGTTTTTCTATCTGTCCATGGTATTCTTTGCATTTTCCTCAGAAACCACATTTCTGCAGCCATCAGATGTTTTTCAGCTTGACTGAACATTGTCCAAGTTTCAAATCCATACAAAAGAACAGGCTCTATGTATCCCCTCAACAGTCTATTTCTCGTTTCAATTGACATCTTCTTATTGGTCAGAATGTTTTTCATCTTGCTAAGGCTACTTTCGCCATGGCGATCCTTGTTCTAATCTCTTCAAGGCATCTCCCATCAGATGTTATGACTGTTCCGAGATAATTGTACCGATTCACTTGTTGAAGAATATTTCCATTTACTTGTATATTACATTACTATATAAATCAACCATTTATCGATTTTGTGGCGCAAATTGCAATCTATTTTTAGCTCTTATCGATTTTCCTCCTCAAAGGGCGATAACTCCTGGTATGATTATTTTAAGTGGGCGGGGTCAAGTGACTCATCAGAGTGGGTGTGGTGAAGAGGTGGTCAAGTAGTGGTCAATGGGTGGTGAAGTTGTCAAGTGACCCCTAAATTGTAGAGGAAGGTATGTGTAGTGAATTGGTGGTGATTAAAGTGTCAATGATGTGGTCAAGCGGTGGTCAAGTGACCACTTAAATTGTCAGGGAAAGTGAGTGTAGTAAGTTGGTGATGATCGTGAGGTGGTCAAGTAGTGGTCAAGGGGTGGTCAAATGGTCAAGGGGTGGTCAAGTGACCCCTTAAATTGTAGAGGAAGGTATGTGTAGTGATGTGGTGATGATCAAGAGGTGCTCAAGTAGTGGTCAAGTGACCCCTTAAATTGTCAGGGAAAGCTGGTGTAGTAAGTTGGTGATCATCGTGAGGTGGTCAAGTAGTGGTCAAGGGGTCAATTTACCCCTTAAATTGATGGAGAGAGTACGTGTAGTGACACGATGATGATCAAGATGTGGTCAAGTGGTGGTCAATTGACCACATAAATTGCAGAGGAGAGCAGGTGTAGTGACATGGTGATGATCAAGAGGTGGTCAAGTTGTTAGGTCTAGAGGTTGGGGTGTCTCAGTCATGAAGTATCAAACTGTCTGCTGTGGGAAGGTTGTCGCTGATCAGGGTGAGTAGGTTCTAATACGTTTATCGCTATTGTCTACAATTGGCGTGGTTGTATAGTAATAATAGTAGAGTTGTTTCGTAGTAATATTAGTCATCATCATCAAGGGCCATGTTAGGTGGTATTTGTAATGGTAGTAGTAGCAGCAATACCAACAATAGTACTAATTATCATCATCATCACGTGTCTTACCAACGGACGTATCACCCACACATTGAACAATTCCGGGGTTGACTCACACTACATAAATCCCCAATTAACGGCATTACCTTCATGTAATGGTGGTACTCATAGTACCAATAGCACCAGTAGTAATAGTCACCAACATCAGCAAGAGACTTATCGCCTGACATTGGTCAGTATGACATTCATTAAACTATGATCTCCAACACCATGGATACAAATAGTAGTAGTAGTAGTAGTAGTAGTAGTAGTAGTAGTAGTAGTAGTAGTAGTAGTAGTAGTAGTAGTAGTAGTAGTAGTGGCGGTGGCGGTGGTAATAGTAGGAGTAGTAGAATAGCGAGGGTGCTTGTTGTTTCACTAAGTATTTGTATATTGTAAGTAGTATAAAGCTAGTTTGTGTTGTATGCCATGTAAGGTGTTACTGAAATATCTGTATTTTGTAGTTCTAAGAGGTGATGACGTCATAACCCACCACTCTATCATCTTATTGATAGTGTCTCCAGTGCCGCGAAAAAGGCTCATTGTGAGATATCGATCATTTCTCAAAGCGACAGCATCCGGGGTGCATGCCCATTACGAGCAAACAAAGATACGACACTTAAAAGGTAACTACAAGGCAAATGGTGTCGAGTATAGTGTAACGTACAAAACTTATGAAGTCATCGGTTGTCCATTCCATCACGGTCGACAAATAGGCGCTCACTAACTTCACAATATGCTCACTCAAATAAACATATAGGATGATAAGGCACCGACCCAAACAAGGAAAACGGACAAAAACAAGGGAGAAAAAAATGACATAAGCGTCAAAATATAACACATACAAAGACAGATACAACAGCGACTAAAAAAATAATAAAAATGACACGAAAAAATAATACACACACACACAATGAAAACTGAAACAACCAATGAAAAATCGCTGACACGAACACTAGAAGCTGACACAAACACTAAACAAGGTACCTAAAGAAAAGCTAAACTTTGTTAACCAAAATGCAAAAGTAGGAAAATGTGATACCCAAATGTAAAACAAATAGCAAGAGAGGAATAGCTCGTCCCAACTGTCAACTTCTCACCTAAAGCTTATCACCAGAAAGAATTAGAGGGCTGCAACTCCAGCCCAAGAAAGATAACCAAGTCGCTCTGGACAAGAAACGTCCAGAGCTTTCTAGAACAAGAGTCACCGAGTCCAGGGTTCCGTGGACATTGAGATGACCCGCCTCAAGCGGGGTCCACGAGGAACTCGGGCAGAGTTACCGCCCGTCGAATAGCGACACGCGGTAGACCGAACAGAGGGCGATTGGACTCGCGACAGGCAACAAGGGTCTGCCTGAGAGGGACTCTGTAGATCTTCATATTATAGACTAGATAGTGTGCTAGGATGTGACATGATTATAAATGTATAATGGTTTAATGTCAATGAACAATGTGATATGATGTTAACTGTATAGCCACAATAAATAGGCTATATTACAGCAAAGTAGTTTGATTGCTTGTGTTATTAATACCTGTGTGAACCCAACCAGTCACCTAGATAGTAAGACGACAACAGGTATTTTTGGGGGCTAGTACCGGTTTTGAGCATTATATGGTTATTAAACAACGGGAAAATGCCATGTAAAATCATTTAGTCATATCATATTGATTTTTTCTTGAAAATGTCAGGTAAATTTGTTAACCTTAAAATGTTCAACATATTTAGTAGCTATCTAGTAATCAAAGTAATATTATCAAAATAGGCAGAGTCCCTCAGCAGCCAAAAGCAGAGTCCAGACCACAGTATACCGCTTTTTGGTATCCAATAGTTACTGTTTGATATAACTATGACATTTTTGTTTTGTTTTTTTTGACCGTGACTAATGTTTCGTACTCTACGAGCAGATTGTGCCGCAGAGCGTACCGTGTGAGTGCAGAAACCCGTGTGAGTGTTCCAGCCAAAGGTGTATGATAGAGAAGACCGCGTACTACGCATTGTAACGGTTCCAGCAGTAACGAAAGTGCAGAGCAACATCATTCCGAAGGATCAGAGCTAAGTTTCGTTTCATATTCATTGCAGATTCTAAGCTATTACTTACCATCTTCCATCATGTATCATTTTGTTGAATATTGATTGATGTGTATATTCATAATTGTGCCACCAATATAAACCTACATTGTGCGTAACACATTAATATTCAAGGGAATTAACCATTTTTTTTTGAGCCCATACCAAATTTATCTAAGGGATTTAACTTTACAAACATCATAAATATATAAAATCCAAAATGTCAACCTTAGATCAATGCATTGAGCAGGGAATAAAATTAGGCTATAAAGAAGACAAACTATCAGAATGGGCACAGAAAACACACGCAGAAAATATTGCCCGTGAAGAAAGAGCGATAGAAAGAGAGGAAAGAAAAGTACGAGAAGAAGCTGAGGAAAGAAATTACGAGAAGAGAAGCAGCGGAGAAGAAATTGCAAATGGAGCTCGACGCAGCAGCCAAGCAAGCCGAAAAAAGCAATCCGAGAAGAAATTGCAAATGGAGGCTCGACGCAGCAGCCAAGCTAGCCCAGTTAAACGCTGATACACAGTTGAAATTGAAACAGATGGAAATAGAGTCCAACACAGAGATATCAATAAACAAATTAAGAAATAAAGAAGAGGAACAGAAATATAGTAAATATAAAGGCCTCATAAAAGCTTTCTGTTCAGGTGACTCCATCTCCGCCTATTTAGAAAATTTCGAATGTCTCATGGCCTACCACAAAATTAGTAAGACAGACTGGGCATATATTCTCATGAGAAATCTGGCTCTAGAGCCACTGAAAGTAATAGAAACAGTACCACAGGAGATGCGCAAGGACTACGATTATCTTAAACAACGCATACTCCAACATTTCTCTTTAGACACAGCAGGGTACCAACAACAGTTTGCAAAATTAGCACCCAAACCTAACCAAACATTCATAGACTACGTTAGTTCAGTACAAGATATATGCACTAAGTGGATAAATTCAGCGAAAACCAACAATAGCCACGATAAACTTAAAGAACTAATCATCATAGATAAAATAGTGAGCACCATCCCCACAC
Source organism: Cepaea nemoralis (assembly GCA_014155875.1). Classification (NCBI taxonomy): domain Eukaryota; kingdom Metazoa; phylum Mollusca; class Gastropoda; order Stylommatophora; family Helicidae; genus Cepaea; species Cepaea nemoralis. The sequence continues at coordinate 75,590 of JACEFZ010002186.1, forward strand.
CTTTCGCAAAATTTTTAAAACAGATGGATTGCAAAACCATCCAAGAAATTGAATCCAAAGGCAATGCATTCTACACAGCAAACAGGGATATATTTCAACTCAACATTAGCCACAATGACACAGCAGCTGCAGTAATAAATACTAAGTACTCCAAACAAACACAAGGCAAATTTAAACCGCGCTCCAACAGTGGGAAAGTAGCAAAATGCCAGTATTGCAGTCTGACGCACGACATTTACGAGATGTGCGACAAGTCTCCGAACTATCCCCACCACCTAAAAATGATGGTGGATAAACAGAAAGCAAAACGTAACGCTTACCAAAAAGCTGTAAAATGTTACTTTTGCAGAAGCTGGGGACATTATTCACGCTACTGTGAAGGTCGTAAGTTACTGAAGCAAGCTAATGCGGCATTAGTAGCAACGTCTTCTGATGATGAGACTGAATCACTGATTGAATATAATAATCAGCAGGACAGTGAAAGTGAGCTTGGAAATGCGGTGAATATAATTAACACCATTGTAGATGATACATGCAATGCTTGTACAAAGTTTCAATTAGATCCATCATTACCATGCGGCCACAGTGTACCAATTGCAAATGAGACAGCCAACGCTGCGTTGTCAGCCACAGGGAAGTTAACATTTTTGACAGGTTTCATAAACAAGAAAAAGTGCTCGTTAATTCGCGACTCCGGAGCAACTCTGTGTGGGGTAAAGAAAACATTAGTCAACACCACAGACTACACAGACAAACACGTTAACTGTCGCACATTTTCAGGTACAATAGAAAGATATCCCCTTGCGATGGTCGAAATTCAAACACCATATATATCAGGACAACTTTTGTGCGCTGTCCTTGAAGACCCAATCGCAGATATCATACTTGGGAATTTACCCAACATCCACCCATGTTCGGACAAGGAAATCAAGAACTGGGAACGAAAACACGGTATTTACCACAGAAATACCGATACTAGAGAGAAACACCATGTTAATTTGTCTCAAACTGCCAAAATACCAAGGGAGACAAACACTGAGGTTATTCAAAAAGAATTCACCGAGGTGTACAACGCAGGGGCGGTCGAATCTTTTAACGAGACGACCGAATTAAAACCTCGAATTGAGGTCACTCCCATGCTACAAAGTACCAAACCTGACAATGTGCTGCAAAACACACAAAACACAAACGCCATTACACGACAGACAACTCAGAAAACCAACACTGACCAACTACAAGAATCACTAGAAATAGCAGCGCCGAACACCACTAACATCAATTTCGGAAACGAACAGAAAAATGATCCTACACTGACACCATATTTTAGATTAGTGGGAGTAAAGCCTAAGGTAACGAAAAACGCATCGTGGGTATTTAGGTTACAAAACAACATCCTTACTAGATATTACACTACAAAACAGACCACGACACAACAAATAGTGTTACCATTAGCACATCGAAACAACGTCCTAAAATTAGCCCATGACTCCCCTTTTGGAGGTCATATGGGTTATGAAAAGACCAGAGCCAGAGTACTAACACAATTTTATTGGCCGAAGTTTTGCCACGATATAAAGACTTTCTGTAAATCTTGTGAAGTATGTCAGAAACTGGTTAAAAAGGGAAAGAACCCTACAGCAGAAGTACAATCTACGACAACTGCCTCGAGGCCTTTTCAAATCGTGGCAGTTGATCTTGTGGGTCCGTTAAATCACATTTCGAATAAGGGCAATAGATATATTTTTACTCTTGTTGATTTATGTACAAGATGGCCCGAAATGTTACCACTAAGATCTATCTCCTCTAAGGATGTAACGGACATATTACTGAATATTTTCTCCCGTTTTGGCTTTCCGGAGAAAATAATTTCTGATAGGGGAACCCAGTTCATCTCAAATGCCACCCAATCAGTAACAAAGTTACTGGGCATCAAGCAGTGTTTCACAAGTCCATATCGACCGGCCGCAAATGGTATCTGCGAAAAATTAAATGGAGACTTGAAGCACATGCTTGCCAAAGTGACAGCTGAAAATCCAGCCGATTGGGACATACTTCTCCCAACGGTGCTGTTCGCTTATAGAGAAGTCCCACAGTCAAGTACAGGGTTCTCTCCCTTCGAATTGATGTATGGAGCGAACCCAAGAGGACCTCTCACCATCTATAAAGACATAATATCACAACCTGTAGATATCCACCTTCCCATTTCTACATATGATTTGGTCACTGACACCAGAGACAAAATCATACGTTCCTGTATAATGGCCAGAACATCACTACAGGAGAAAGGTTTTAAGTACAGGCAATACGCCAATAAAGGTGCAAAGACTGTTGTGCTATATCCAGGTCAGGACATCTTACTACTCTTACCTGACAAAAGAGACCTACTGTCGACCTCTTGGCAAGGACCTTTTAAGGTCATTAGAAGGATTTCGGAAGTAGATTACGAAATCTCTTTAAATGGAAAACTGAAAATATTCCATATAAATATGTTAAAACCATATTTTCTAAGACAGGACAATGAGACAAACGAACCAACGCAACCGGATGACAGAGACGAAATGACAATGACCCGACAGAATGACACTTCGACAAATGAAGCATCATTAACGACGCACTCTTACGACGAGACAAACAACGAAGACATATGGACATTACCGACGTTCTGTGAGATCGACAACGACGACAAAACTGACGACATATCGACTGTTGACCTCGACGACGACGACAATGACATTGAAGACAATTTACAAACAGTAGCATCGGTGATAAATCAGACAGACATAGACAATACAGAAATCCCTGTACCAATCATGACTAACGACGGGAGCATCCATGACATCCATATCGCTGACACGTTAACACAGCTACAACGACAAGACATTTGGACTATCCTGAACGACTACAAACATATCTTTTCTAACAAACCTGGACGCACCGATAGAATAATCCATTCAATTGTGCTGACAGACCTAAGACCAGTCAAATGTAGACCATACTCTATTCCTCTCCATTACAGAGCTAATTTAGATAAAGAAATTTTAGAATTAGAGAGGAATGGTATTATTCAGAAATCAGTCTCTCAATACTCGTCACCGATCGTTCTGGTGAAAAAGAAAGACCAGACCATTCGTTTGTGCATTGACTATAGAGTGCTAAACACTAGAACAACAACTGACGCTGAACCTATGAACAGCTGTGAAGATCTTATCTTAAACATGTCCCAATCATCCTTATTTTCTAAGACAGATTTAGCGAAAGGATATTGGCAGATCCCACTACACCCTTCTTGTAGACACATAACAGCTTTCGCCACACCTCTTGGCTTATACGAGTGGCTATACCTTCCTTTCGGCCTTAAGAACGCACCAGCCACCTTCGTAAGACTTACAAGATTATTGCTACATGGAATTGAAAATGTAGTTTCTTATATAGATGACATATGCATCCATTCATCTGACATGACCTCTCATCTACTTACCCTGAAACAAGTCTTCAACCAAATCTCTCTCTTTGGACTTACTATCAAACCTTCCAAGGTTGAAATAGGTTATACAGAAATAGACTTTCTTGGTCATAAAATTTCTCACGGTAAATTACTCACTGATGAGAAAATAGTCTCCAAAATTCTTAATCTAGAAGTACCTACCACAAAGAAGCAGATTAGGAGTTTATTAGGCCTTATTAATTATTATGCCAAATTTATCCCACATTGGGCAGAACTCACCACAGTTTTTTCAGACATGTTAACAAAAGATCATCCATCGAAAATTTGTAAAAGTAACAGCTTAGATGATGCAATGTGTAAATTGAAACATATTTTTGCAAATCCTCCAGTCTTACGATTACCCAACATAAAATTACCATTTATTTTAACCACAGATGCTAGCGGCGTCGCTATAGGAGGGTGCTTGATGCAGGAATTCGATGGGGTCAGACACCCTATTCTCTACGTGAGTAGGAAACTGAAGAAAGCTGAGATACGCTATGCCACAGTGGAACGGGAGTGTTTGAGTCTGTTATTCTGCATTTTGAAACTGTCCAAGTACCTCTTGGGCAGGCACTTTGTGGTCCTGAGCGATAGTTCACCATTGTTAGTCCTAAACCAAGGATCGCCCAAGAACCACCGGTTGCAAAGATGGCGGCTCCTTCTGCAGGACTTCGATTTCGAAATACGCCACATCAAAGGCACCGACAATACGATGGCTGACATTTTATCACGGCAGGCACATGCGCCAGCAGAATGACTCTTATCATTCGACCAGTAGCCATGTTATATACTGTGATAAGCCTGTGACAAGTTTTACACCGTTTCATATGTGTACCTCTACACCTGCTAAAGTACTTTGTGCTTAGTTAATTACTACACCTATTTAACACGGTACTTTAATCACTACACCACCAAGTGCCTAAGCTCTAGTACTATACCAGCTAGAAACAGTAATTGTTGATTTCAACCAATAAGATCAACCAGTGAACGAACGATAAACACTGTAAGATTTCATACAAGACACGGAAATGAACTCATACTTGCTGTTACTGCAAAACATTCCAAACATCCGAAATACGACAACATCACTATAGAACGACAACACGTAAGAGACAGCCATACGAACTTTAACATTTATGGCAAAACACAGGAACAACGGGACGGCAACGCAAACATCATCGTTGGAGTTAATTTAATTAGTTAATTAGTTTAATATGTATTATATTTCCATTTCTTATGTATATATATAATGTTAACCTGTAACTTGTACATAGTCTACTTTAATAATACAGGCGGTGCCATTCATAGGCCAAGAAAACCCGTCCTATACAATTATCTCTAGTTAAATTGTAACCTAATTTTCGTTCATCGCACAAAAAGTACGTATTTTCTTAAAGGGCAAATATCGCCTAGCCCACGTTTTCCAAGGGCAATAATAACTACCTTAACTTAAAAATATATATTTTTACAAAATACTATTGTGTATGAAAGACGAATGAATCAGTGTATGGAAGTATTAAATAAGAGAACGATACACTTGGCGGACAAATTGTACGCAACACGTATTATTTTAATTTGTCTGCGTCTTTGATGTAAAACTATGTGACTTGTCTAATTTGGGAGTACATGTATAGAACTTAGTTTAGGAATCAGCTTAGCTTAGTAACTAGTTAATATACTTAGTGAATTTACTTAGGTTAGCATTAGGAAATAGTCTAAGCACCACTACTTGGAATGGCCGATCATGTAGTGCATAACTCATGATTGAGGTTATCCCAACTCGTGACGCTTGGAAATACACCACCCATTTAACACACACACACACCTCATAACTCAACACGTTCAATTTAAAATACAATCACTTTATTAGGAGTATCAACTGATTATTCAGACACACTAACAAGCCAACAGGGACACATGTAGTTTCAGGGGGAGAAAAGAACATCGTAACTACACATGTAACATTAGATAACATACGAGAGTAAAAGTATATTGAAATACACACACGAATCAAGATTTGAAGGTGTACTTAACTAGCCAGGACTTCGGTCCTGTTAACTCTCTGTAACCAGAGATTAATTAGTCTGGGCACCAGTAGGGTGCGTGAGAAGGGCGAGTTGCTAATGCAACTATTAAAACGCCACGTAACTTCGGTCTGATAAGCATTGTTAGATACACGAGAGACAGGATGGTCTCTCTTAGCAAATCAGAGAAGTGGTGTATGAAAGAATACATGAGTTGCTAATGCCATTATGTGAGTTACCAGGTTACTTTCCACCAAACTATAAAACCCCAACTTTAGGTGAATCGATGACAGAATTAGAACAAATCTAATTACCCTATAACAAACCATTTCAGGAAGGGGGGAGGGAATCCTGTCAACTTCTCACCTAAAGCTTATCACCAGAAAGAATTAGAGGGCTGCAACTCCAGCCCAAGAAAGATAACCAAGTCGCTCTGGACAAGAAACGTCCAGAGCTTTCTAGAACAAGAGTCACCGAGTCCAGGGTTCCGTGGACATTGAGATGACCCGCCTCAAGCGGGGTCCACGAGGAACTCGGGCAGAGTTACCGCCCGTCGAATAGCGACACGCGGTAGACGAACAGAGGGCGATTGGACTCGCGACAGGCAACAAGGGTCTGCCTGAGAGGGACTCTGTAGATCTTCATATTATAGACTAGATAGTGTGCTAGGATGTGACATGATTATAAATGTATAATGGTTTAATGTCAATGAACAATGTGATATGATGTTAACTGTATAGCCACAATAAATAGGCTATATTACAGCAAAGTAGTTTGATTGCTTGTGTTATTAATACCTGTGTGAACCCAACCAGTCACCTAGATAGTAAGACGACAACACCAACTTATAAAAAGTAGGAAAATATGTCCACCAAATGGGAAAAAGTTAGGCCAAATACAAAAATATCTAACTCAAACTAATGAAAAGTAGGGAAACTTTGTTAACCAAAGGAGGGGAAAAACCTAGGTCAAGTAGGAAAATCTGTTACCCACAAGTGAAAAATGTCGGCCAAATGCAGAAATAGTTTGGCCACACGTATGCAAACTAGGAAAATTTGTTAGCCAGATAGGAAAAGTATTAACCAAGTAAGAAAATGTGATAGCCAAAGGTGAAAAAATATCAGCCAAAGAGAGAAATATCGCATTCCAACTTATAAAAAGAAGGAAAATTCTCAACCAAATGAGAAAAAGTTAGAACAAATATAGTAACATCTCAGCCAAACTTATGAAAACTAGGAAACTTTGTTAGCCAAAGCGAAATAATCTAGGTCAAGTAGGAAAATCTGTTAGCCAAATGTAAAAAATGTCGGCCAAATACAGAAATACCTCATCCGCACTTATTAACATTAGGAAAAATTTGTTAGCCAAATAGTAAAAATATTGCCCAAGTAGGAAAATTTGATAGCCAAACGTAAAAAAAAAATATCACCCAAAGAGAGGAATATCTCGGCCAGACTTATAAAAAGTAGGAGAACTATGTGCCAAATGGGAAAAAGTTAGGATAAATACAGAAATATCTCAACCAAACATATAAAAAATAGGAAAACTGATAACCAAACGGGAAATATATTGACCAACTAGGGAAATGTGTTACTCAAAGAGGAAAAATAATGACCAAGTAACGAAATACATCGCTCAAACTTATGACAACTAGGAAACTTTGTTAGCCAAATGGAAGAAACCTTGGTCAAGTAGGAAAATCTGTTAGCCAAATGTGAAAAATGTCGGCCAAATGCAGAAATAGTTCGGCCACACGTATGCAGACAAGGAAAGGTTGTTAGCCAGATAGGAAAAGTATTAACCAAGTAAGAAAATGTGATAGCCAAAGGTGAAAAAATATCAGCCAAAGAGAGAAATATATCATCCAAACTTATAAAAAGAAGGAAAATTCTCAACCAAATGAGAAAAAGTTAGACCAAATATAGTAACATCTCAACCAAACTTATGACAACTAGGAAACTTTGTTAGCCAACGATAATAAAAACCTAGGTCAAGTAGGAAAATCTGTGAGCCAAATGTAAAAAATGTCGGCCAAATACAGAAATACCTCGTCCGCACTTATTAAAATTATGAAAAATTTGTTAGCCAAACAGTAAAAATATTGCCTAAGTAGGAAAATTTGATAGCCAAATGTAAAAAATGTCGGCCAAATACAGAAATACCTCGTCCGTACTTATTAAAATTAGGAAAAATTTGTTAGCCAAATAGTAAAAATATTGCCCAAGTAGGAAAATTTGATAACCAAATGAAAAAAAAAAAATCACCCAAAGAGAGGAATATCTCGGCCAGACTTATAAAAAGTAGGAGAACTATTTGCCAAATGGGAAAAAGTTAGGCCAAATACAGAAATATCTCAACCAAACATATAAAAAATAGAAAATTGATAACCAAACGGGAAATATATTGACCAACTAGGGACATGTGTTACTCAAAGAAAAACAAAATTTATGATGAGGGCGTGAACTTACACAAATCTTGTGCTGAAGAAACGAATTTACAAAATATGAACTGTCAAAGACATGAACTTACCTACACACACAAATATTTTTTTAATGACAATATGGGGGACACTTCTGTATGACTTGCGGGATACATTTGTATTTTATAAGGACTACTTATCTATGTGGTGAGGAGGCCGTGAAATCACAAGTGGACACCTTTGTGTGCGCAGTTGGGACAGTTTGTAAGAGTAAGTGGTAATTTGGGCGAGGCTGTCGACAAGTTGTAATAACAAGTGAAAATTTTGTGAGCCCATGTGGGGAAGTTGTTAGAGTCAGTGGGTAAGTTGATAGGGCGAGTCGATAATATGAGAGAGTCGGTGGACACGTTGTTGGGGAAAAGGGAAGTTGTTATGGTAAGTGTGTGAGTTGATAGGATAGGTCGACCGATTGTAATAGCAAGTGGACAAATTGTTTGAGCCAGCGAGCAAGTTTGTAAGAACAAGTGGCCAAGTTGTGTTAACAAATGTTGGTACGTTTTTATATGTTTGACCACGCTATTTCTTTACTTGACCAATATTTTTCCTATTTGGGTAACAAGTTGTTCCTACTTTTCATGAGTTTGGTTGAGAAATTTCTGTATTTGGCCGACATTGTTCGCGTTTGGTTGACATATTTTCCTACTTTTTATAAGTTTGGATGAGATATGTCGTTACGTGTACCATATTTTCCCCTTTTGGTTAACACATTTGCCTACGTTTCATAAGTTTGGTTGCCATATTTATAAATTGGGTTGAGTTATTTCTGTATTTGGTCGACATTTCCCCCTCGTTTTTTATAAATGTGGTTAAGATGTTTCTGTATTTGGTCTAACTTTACCCCATTTGGTTGACAAATTTTCCAACTTTTTATAAGTCTGGACGAGATATTTCTCTCGTTGGGTGATATTTTTTCACATTTGGCTTTCAAATTTTCCTACTTGGCCAATACTTTTCCTATCTCGCTAACAACTTTTCCTAGTTTGCATATGTGTGACCGAACTATTTCTGCATTTGTCCGACATTTTTCACATTTGGCTAACAGATATACCTACTTGAACAAGGTTTTTTTTTTTCACTTTGGCTAACAAAGTTTCCTAGTTTTAATAAGTTTGAGCGATGTATTTCGTTACTTGGTCATTATTTTTCCTCTTTGAGTAACACATGTCCCTAGTTGGTCAATATATTTCCCGTTTGGTTATCAATTTTTCTATTTTTTATATGTTTGGTTGAGATATTTCTGTATTTGGCCTAACTTTTTCCCATTTGGCAAATAGTTCTCCTACTTTTTATAAGTCTGGCCGAGATATTCCTCTCTTTGGGTGATATTTTGTTTTTTCATTTGGTTATCAAATTTTCCTACTTGGGCAATATGTTTACTATTTGGCTAACAAATTTTTCCTAATTTTAATAAGTACGGACGAGGTATTTCTGTATTTGGCCGACATTTTTTACATTTGGCTATCAAATTTTCCTACTTCACCTAGGTTTTTATTCTCGTTGGCTAACAAAGTTTCCTAGTTTTTATAAGTTTGAGCGATGTATTTCGTTACTTGGTCATTATTTTTCCTCTTTGAGTAACACATTTCCCTAGTTGGTCAATATATTTCCCGTTTGGTTATCAATTTTCCTATTTTTTATATGTTTGGTTGAGATATTTCTGTATTTGGCCTAACTTTTTCCCATTTGGCACATAGTTCTCATACTTTTTATAAGTCTGGCCGAGATATTCCTCTCTTTGGGTGATATTTCTTTTTTACATTTGGCTATCAAATTTTCCTACTTGGGCAATATTTTTACTATTTGGCTAACAAATTTTTCCTAATTTTAATAAGTGCAGATGAGGTATTTCTGTATTTGGCCGACATTTTTCACATTTGGCTAACAGATTTTCCTACTTGACCTAGATTTTTTCGCTTTGGCTAACAAAGTTTCCTAGTTTTCATAAGTTTGGCTGAGATGTTACTATATTTGTTCTAACTTTTTCTCATTTGGTTGAGAATTTTCCTTCTTTTTATAAGTTGGAATGAGATATTTCTCTCTTTGGCTGATATTTTTTCACCTTTGGCTATCACATTTTCTTACTTGGTTAATACTTTTCCTATCTGGCTAACAACCTTTCCTTGTTTGCATACGTGTGGCCGAACTATTTCTGCATTTGGCCGACATTTTTCACATTTGGCTAACAGATTTTTCCTACTTGACCAAGGCTTCTTCCATTTGCCTAACAAAGTTTCCTAGTTTTCATAAGTTTGAGTGATGTATTTCGTTACTTGATCATTATTTTTCCTCTTTGAGTAACACATTTCCCTAGTTGGTCAATATATTTCCCGTTTGGTTATCAATTTTCCTATTTTTTATATGTTTGGTTGAGATATTTCTGTATTTGGCCTAACTTTTTTCCCATTTGGCACATAGTTCTCCTACTTTTTATAAGTCTGGCCGAGATATTCCTCTCTTTGGGTGATATTTTTTTTTACGTTTGGCTTTCAAATTTTCCTACTTGGGCAATATTTTTACTATTTGGCTAACAATTTTTTCCTAATTTTAATAAGTGTGGACGAGATATTTCTGTATTTGGCTGACATTTTTTCACATTTGGCTAACAGATTTTCCTACTTGACCTAGGTTTTTTCGCTTTGGCTAACAAAGTTTCCTACTTTTCATAAGTTAGGTTGAGATGTTACTATACTTGGTCTAACTTTTTCTCATTTGGTTGAGAATTTTTCTTCTTTTTATAAGTTGGAACGAGATATTCCTCTCTTTGGATTATATTTTTTCACCTTTGGCTATCACATTTCCCTACTTGGGCAATATTTTATCCTGTTCGACTAACAAATTTTCCTAGTTTGCATACGTGTGGACGAACTATTTCTGTATTGGCCGACATTTTTCACTTGTGGGTAACAGATTTTCCTACTTGACCTAGGTTTTTCCCCTCCTTTGGTTAACAAAGTTTCCCTACTTTTCATTAGTTTGAGTTAGATATTTTTGTATTTGGCCTAACTTTTTCCCATTTGGTTGACATATTTTCCTACTTTTTATAATTGGGACGAGCTATTCCTCTCTTGCTATTTGTTTTACATTTGGGTATCACATTTTCCTACTTTTGCATTTTGGTTAACAAAGTTTAGCTTTTCTTTAGGTACCTTGTTTAGTGTTTGTGTCAGCGATTTTTCATTGGTTGTTCCAGTTTTCATTGTGTGTGTGTGTGTGTGTGTATAATTTTTTCGTGTCATTTTTATTATTTTTTTAGTCGCTGTTGTATCTGTCTGTATGTGTTATATTTTGACGCTTATGTCATTTTTTCTCCCTTGTTTTTGTCCGTTTTCCTTGTTTGGGTCGGTGCCTTATCATCCTATATGTTTATTTGAGTGAGCATATTGTGAAGTTAGTGAGCGCCTATTTGTCGACCGTGATGGAATGGACAACCGATGACTTCATAAGTTTTGTACGTTACACTATACTCGACACCATTTGCCTTGTAGTTACCTTTTAAGTGTCGTATCGTTGTTTGCTCGTAATGGGCATGCACCCTGGATGCTGTCGCTTTGAGAAATGATCGATATCTCACAATGAGCCTTTTTCACGGCACTGGAGACACTATCAATAAGATGATAGAGTGGTGGGTTATGACGTCATCACCTCTTAGAACTACAAAATACAGATATTTCAGTAACACCTTACATGGCATACAACACAAACTAGCTTTATACTACTTACGATATACAAATACTTAGTGAAACAACAAGCACCCTCGCTATTCTACTACTCCTACTATTACCACCACCACCACCACCACCACCGCCACTACTACTACTACTACTACTACTACTACTACTACTACTACTACTACTACTACTACTACTACTACTACTACCAATATTATTACTATTTGTATCCATGGTGTTGGAGATCATAGTTTATGGAGTGTCATACTGACCAATGTCAGGCGATAAGTCTCTTGCTGATGTTGGTGACTATTACTACTGGTGCTATTGGTACTATGAGTACCACCATTACATGAAGGTAATGCCGTTAATTGGGGATTTATGTAGTGTGAGTCAACCCCGGAATTGTTCAATGTGTGGGTGATACGTCCGTTGGTAAGACACGTGATGATGATGATAATTAGTACTATTGTTGGTATTGCTGCTACTACTACCATTACAAATACCACCTAACATGGCCCTTGATGATGATGACTAATATTACTACGAAACAACTCTACTATTATTACTATACAACCACGCCAATTGTAGACAATAGCGATAAACGTATTAGAACCTACTCACCCTGATCAGCGACATCCTTCCCACAGCAGACAGTTTGATACTTCATGACTGAGACACCCCAACCTCTAGACCTAACAACTTGACCACCTCTTGATCATCACCATGTCACTACACCTACTCTCCTCTGCAATTTATGTGGTCACTCGACCACTTGACCACCACTTGACCACTACTTGACCACATCTTGATCATCATCGTGTCACTACACATACTCTCTCCATCAATTTAAGGGGTATATTGACCACCCCTTGACCACTTGACCACCCTTGACCACTATTTGACCACCTCACGATGATCACCAACTTACTACACCAACTTTCCCTGACAATTTAAGGGGTCACTTGACCACTTGACCACCACTTGACCACTACTTGAGCACCTCTTGATCATCACCACATCACTACACATACCTTCCTCTACAATTTAAGGGGTCACTTGACCACCCCTTGACCACTTGACCACCCCTTGACCACCTCACGATCATCACCAACTTACTACACTCACTTTCCCTGACAATTTAAGTGGTCACTTGACCACTATTTGACCACCACTTGACCACATCATTGACACTTTAATCACCACCATGTCACTACACATACCTTACTCTACAATTTAGGGGTCACTTGACCACCCATTGAACACTACTTGACCACCTCTTGACCACACCCACTCTGATGAGTCACTTGACCTCGCCCACTTAAAATAATCATACCAGGAGTTATCGCCTTTGAGGAGGAAAATCGATAAGAGCTAAAAATAGATTGCAATTTGCGCCACAAAATCGATAAATGGTTGATTTATATAGTCCTCCACCTCCACAAAAAACGAGCGGCTTTAGCCCGACTTACACTACTATTGTGGTACTTCGTTCTTCCTAGTGACGACCATAACCTGTGTCTTCTTACAATTTAATTCCAACCCCAGCTGCTCACTGTGGACAGTGAGTGTTACATTTTACATGAATATATACTTTTATTTAAAATCTGTTCATGAAATTTAAATCTACGTTGAAAGCATAACGTAATTGTATATGAAGTATATGAAAGAGTGAAGGAAAGAACGAAGAAATATTCAAATGTCAATAATTTGGCAAGAACATTCTCTGTTCGTATATAATTCATACATCACTTATTAGCTTAATCTCCACCAACAGCAATAATATAATATAGGGATATGCACAACTTATCAACAATTGACTAAATAAATCTAATTATTATTATTTTTCTGTAAGCACTGAATGTTGGTCGGCAGTCACCAAACCCAACACATCATTTTGCGCCAAAGGCTTCGGATGGACGAACGCAACTGGGAGTGTACAAGCCTTATCCCAGTGTGTGTGTGTGTGTGTGTGGGGGGGGGGGGGCAGAGCTGAACAGACCTTAAGCTTTGGTCAGAAACTGGTCTAGGACCGAAGCTCGGACAGATGGATAGTTATAGCATTGCTTTGATGATCCGACAGCTTCTGCAGCTTGTCTTGTTCCAGGCATACTCGTGTTACTTTTCCTCTAGAGTAAACTAGGTGGGTCAAGACAGGGATCATTTGTGCTAAAGACATGAATAACTCCATCCCTGGTCCCCGCCGTAGGTTGTGGTTATGTTATGGCTGTGTAACAAACTATTGTCTGTCAAGTTGACAAGGTGCCAATAGTAAGGCTGAGGAAAAATACAAAAGAACAAGGATGCTTAATATGTAAGAATTGTTTCTTCATGTACACGGAGTTGGTACTGCGGCCATGTTTCAATAGCCAGAGATTGTATGCAGGGGCGTCACTAGGGGGGTGCGGGCCGCACCGGGTGACACCATCAAGGGGTGACACCAAAATAAAAAAATTTCAAATTTGACAAAGCAGACATAGCTCTGTCTAGTCGGGTTTCATAACCGTTCATTGTTAAATACATGAGCAGGCACAGGGTGCCACCATGCAGAGCGTCTGGTGCTTAAATGAATAAGACTCAGAGCTCAGAGCTGCTCGGAGCCTCGGAGTCGGAGTAGAATCGTGGGTCATTTGCAAACGCGCCAATTAATGACGTGTGGAGTCACGTGGTTGCAGAAAATGACAGACGTTGTTTACAGGTTCGTTTTTTATGTAAATAATTATTTTTTCGAAATTTTATAATTTTATCAATATCACTAAAATATAAATATTTTAAAGTAAATTAATTAGGACGGGGCATAAATTTTAAAGGAGAAAAACAGCGGCAGGCTTCCACTTAAAAAAGTTAGTATTACTATACTATAGTATACTAGTAGTTTACTACTACAATAAATTAATAATTACGGCATACACACGTTTTTCTATCTGTCTGAAAAATATATATTTTAATTTAATTTTTTAATTAAAAAGATGGAAATAGAAAAATAAATAACGGTTGTGTAATTTTTCGAACCAACGAGTCACTGTTGAGACTGCCACACGCAGATCCCCCCAATAATTGATGCGGTTACTGACATTCGCCAGCAATTCGCAATATAAAATAATAAAATATATGTCATGAAATGACAGTCGTGCATTGGCGACAAAACTTCCTGATAAAAGTTAAGAAGAAGTGTTGCAACGAATATTGTTGACCGCCGGTTACATTTGTAAATGAATCCATTAATTGTGCCTTGCAGCATTTGCCATCCGCATTGTATGCAGGTTGGTATGTTCAATACTCCATTAGCCAGTAAAAAAGTTACAATCCACTCAAACTTGTTACAATGAAATAAAAAAGTTGTAACTTCCATGGACAATATTTTAAAAAATGTAATATTTTGTATGACAAGTTTTCTTTTTTAGACGGTTCTTTTTAGTGTACATAATCATTTTTTAATTACATTTTAATTCTACGGTAAACAACGCAATTTAACCTAAATAACTATATTTATTAAATTATGAATAAATCATAAATGTTTGGATTATAATTATTTATACAGATTTTATATATTTATATTATATCTTTTTGTTTAGTTGTATATTTTTAAGTCCCTAATTTATTATAGATTTATTATTTTAGAATATTCCATCATGCCACATGGAGTGCACAAATCAAAGAGGTCTAGTGGACGCGAGCAGAGAAAAGCAAAGAAGAAAAGATGTGAATCACTAAAATCACTACCTGGATTCATGCTTCAATATGTCAAGAGACCAAGTGATGGACAAGGTTCATCAAAAGACGTTCTTCCTCAATCTACAAATGATAAGGATTCCTCTTTCTTCAAAAGAGCAACTAGAGCCAGAAATGCATAATGAAATAGCAGTGGATGAAGTTGAAACAGAAATGCATGCTGAAAATGATTCTCGTCATGATACTGTAAATGTGATGAGTCAAGTGGATGAGAAAAATTGGAATATTTTATCTGATGCTTCTTTCTGGAATGCACCAGTTCCAGATCATTTTCGAGTTGAAATTATCAAAAGACGAAGTTGTTCTTTTCAGAACAAGGATGGGCCTTTCAGTACTGTGACAAGGCAAGGTGCAAAGACTAAAGGAGATGTGCGCCAGCTGTCAAAAGAATGGTTCTACAAGACGATGCCAAATGGTGAGAAAATACTGCGGTCATGGATGGTTTACTCGCTCGTCAGTGAGAAATTATACTGCTTTTGCTGCAGACTCTTTGCTGTTAATGTAACAGAACAATCATCAAAATTTGTCACTGGGTTTCAGCAGTGGTGGAAGCTGAGCCCAAAATTACATAATCATGAGATATCGGATGACCATCTAGGTTGCCTTGAAAAATGGAAAACATTGGCAGCAGGCCTTAAGCTGCACAAAACAATTGATGCCAACAGTGTTGCTGTAATGGATAGGGATACAAAAAAATGGAGGGATATCTTGCACAGGTTGCTTGATATCACATTGTTTCTTGCTAAGCAAAATCTGGCATTTCGTGGCCATAAGGAAGATGCATCTTCGTTGAATAAAGGAAACTTTCTTGAGATGGTTGAGATGCTTTCTAAATATGACCCTGTGTTGAAAGAGCACCTAATGAGATTAAAGCAAACTACATCTGTAACAGTAAAAGCATCCGTATCTTATCTTTCACCAGAAACTCAGAATGAATTTATAACTGTTCTGGCAAATCATGTGAAGGAAATTCTTGTAAATGATATAAAGGCTGCAAGGTATTTTGGAATTATGTTCGACAGCACACCTGACATATCACACACTGACCAGATGTCTGAGGTGATCAGATATGTGAAAATCCACAATGGGGAAGTTGAAGTGAGAGAAGTGTTTCTAGGATTTTTCCCTTGAAAGGGGAAAAAAGCTGATGACCTCAGTTCAGACATTTTAAAAAATCTAGAAAGTGATGGACTTGACATAATGATGTGCAGAGCTCAAGGTTATGATAATGCTGCCACAATGTCTGGAATTCATGGAGGTGTTCAAGCCATTCTGAAAAGAAAGAATAAGAAAGCTATTTTTAACGGATGCGTGGACCATTCGCTTAACTTGTGTGGTCAACACTCTTTTGCTGAAAATGCTTTATGTGTAACATTTTTTGGAACTCTTGAGAGAATGTATTCCTTCTTTGCTGCTTCCACCCATCGATGGGATGTTTTAATTGAACACACTGCAATGTCGATTGAAAGGCTATCAACAACACGCTGAGTGCACATCATGCTGCAGTTACACCGGTGAAAGATAAGTTTGATGAATGTGTGGCGGCGATTGAAGCTCTATGTGATCCTCGTGAAAATGTGGAAACAAGAGGTGCAGCACAAGGTCTTTTACCTGCTGTCTGTGATTTCACGTTTCTGTGCTACCTTTACTTTTGGGCTGCTGTACTTGAGGAAGTTAATTTGACACAGCAGTATCTGCAGACTAAAGGCTTAACTCTTGACAAAGTAGTGACCAAGTTAGAGGCATTAAGACTTTTTCTGCAGGAGAAGCGCAGTCACTTAGTGGAGCATGCAATTGAACAGGCACTTTTAAAAGCAGACCAATTTGGAATAACAGTAGAGAGAAGATTAAGGTTCAAGAAGAGAATGGCAGGGGAACAACTCAGAGATGCTTCAGATGCTGGACTCACTATGCAAGAAGAAAACAATAGGGCGATGCTGGAGTGTATTGATCGTTTTCATTCTGAACTCCAGACCAGATCAACAGCGATCAAGGAAGTAGCAAATATGTTTGAGGCTGTTCAAGCCAAGAGTCTTCTATCAGCAACTGAAGAAGAGTTGCTGGTGTCAGTTCCAAAATTGACCACTTTCTATGATGAGCTATCCGAAGTAGAGCTTTTAAAAGAAATACCAAGGCTGAGAAGACACCTGAAGGCAGCAGATATTGATATCCACAAAGCCAAAGACTGGTCAATATTTGATATTTTAAAATTCATAGTTGACTGGGATTTCCTTGAATCTCTCCCAATACTCTCACTAAGCCTACAACTATTTCTTACGATCTGTGTGTCTGTGGCTTCATGTGAGAGGAGCTTTTCAAAACTGAAACTTATAAAGAACTATTTGCGATCAACCATGGGACAGTCAAGACTTTCTGATCTGGCTATATTATCAATTGAAAGTGATATGGTGAAAGATATTGATTTTGATGATGTGATTGACAGGTTTGCAGCTTTGAAGACCAGGATGGGAAACTTTTAATTTTAAATAACAGAAATTTTAATGTTAAATAACAAAAATTTAACTTTGTCCGAGTTTGTCGAAGTTCTTTATTTATGTTTTACCTGAAGTATTGAAGTTATATTGTTCAATTTGTTTTCTTTCTTATGTCCTTATTAACTTTTTGACTTATTTTACAAACATTACTATATGCGATTATATATGGTACAGGAACACTCGGAAGAAGACCATGGTGAAAGTCTAGAGGGGTGACACCAAGAGTTTACCGCACTGGGTGACACCAACCCCAGTGACGCCACTGATTGTATGTACAGGTATTTATGGCGTTATGCATGTCTTATAGACGATTGTTCCACAGTTGAGCTGGGCAGCTTGTTTTCTATAGTCTGTCCTGTGAGAAACACCGAGTCGATAAATTTGCACTAAATGTAAATGTGCATTGAAAGTTAAACATAAAGATAATATGTTGGAAAAATTCATGAAACGTAAATCTACATTACAAGTTAAACATGCAGGTAACGTGTTGCAAATGGTTCATAAAATGTAAATTTACATTACAAGCTGAAATGACAGGTAATATTGGAGACATTACTTTGTCCAAGTATTTGCAAAGTGGGTGTGCTACAATAGTGGTTCCCAAACCTGTGTGAGAGCCTGGTCATGTTGAGCAACCACATACTCCCTGAGAGCTCCATACAACCATTCTCTCTGTGAGTTCAAGACAATCACATTATCTCTGTGATTTCCAGACAATCGCAATCTCTCTGTGAGTTTAAGACAATCACATTATCTCTGTGATTTCCAGACAATCGCAATCTCTCTGTGAGTTCCAGACAATCACATTCTCTCTGTGAGTTCCAGACAATCACATTCTCTCTGTGAATTCCAGACAATCACATTCTGTGAGTTCCAGACAATCACATTCTCTCTCTGTGAGTTCCAAACAATCACATTCTCTCTGTAAGTTCCAGACAATCACATTCTCTCTGTGAGTTCAAGACAATCACATTATCTCTGTGTTTTCCAGACAATCACATTCTCTCTGTGAGTTCAAGACAATCACATTATCTCTGTGATTTCCAGACAATCACATTCTCTCTGTGAGTTCCAGACAATCACATTCTGTGAGTTCCAAACAATCACATTCTCTCTGTGAGTTCCAAACAATCACATTCTCTCTGTAAATTCCAGACAATCATTCTTCATTGCTTTCACTTTTTATTATTCTCATCCCGTCGTGATGCCTCAATGTAGTTACCGGAGTGTCTTCTCCGTGACTATATTTGTGTTTTGTGTATGTTATTTGTCTGCTGATGAAGGCTAGTCGCCGCAATGTCCTACATGTGTCATAATTCTGTTATGTAAAGCTGCATTACTTCGTGTTATTTTATATTGTTTACATGTTCACAGCTTTACCAAATTGTATTCATATATTTACGTCTGTTAAAAGCATTGATTGAAACAAACAAACACACATGGCGGATAAATATGAGGCTAATAGTAATGCCCATAGTAAAGGTAAACATCGGAATTTGTTCGATTGATAGACGTCATCATCATCATCATTATCATCATCATCATCATATCATCATCATCATCATCATCATCATCATCATCAGAACTTGAGTGAATGTAGTCCAACTCGTCCACGTCTCTCAACAAACTGAGGATATCAAGACCAGTAGTGTTAGATGCTGCAGGTGCTCTGGACAGCGAGAGATGTTTATCATCTTCTGACTTAAACAGAAGTCTGTCTTTCATCATCTGAGGTAGAGGAAGTGACTCAACTCTGGTCTCACGGCCAGGATATGGGCCTACAGCTGATGACACTGCCACCAGAGACAGCTGGACCAGGGACATGGGCTGGGAGGATAGTTCTTGCAGGAAGTTCAGTGAGTCCTCTTGATGTTTTTGTTTAAGCAGAAACTCCATTGCTTTGTTACATGCAAACATGGACAGGTCAGAGCTTGTCACAAATAGAATGTCCACAAAATATCGGGCTAGTGGAATCTGCCCACACAACAGAGCAACACAGAGCGGTGACATGGTTGATGGTATATTAGATGTGACTCTTCTCCCATGACATTTTGTTTGCTGCCAGGTCTGCTGGTCCTAACCCACATTGGATGAGTTTAGGGATTATATCAATTTTATTCTGAATGATTAATCTGTGCAGACATTCATGACTGAGATCAGAACATCTTGCGCCTCTATTCAGTAATATTTCAATGCACAATATCGTGTTATTTCCAAGATATTCCGTGTCTAAGAGAACTGAAAGTGCGGTTTGTGAATGGTTATTCTTGCTGACCGCGTTGACATCTGCTCCAGCGTCAAGCAATGACGTCATCAAAGGTTTCATAGACTTCCCAGCGGCCAGCATTAAGGGAGATAAACCGTCACTGTTCTGACAGTTGACATCACTTCCAGCTTCCAGCAGACACGCCAACATCTCCTCACAGTGCATGAGATGGGCAATCAGTAGATGATGCAAGGCTGTGTTTTCATGGTTGTCTTTCATGTTCACATCAGCGCCCCCTTCTATTAGTGCTTGCATAATTAGAATATTTCTTTTCAAGGCACACACCATAAGAGGTGTTAATCCTTCATTGTTGTGAACATTGATAACATTTTTCTTGTCTCTGGATGAGTCTATCAAACAACAGACATTCTCAGAATATTTCAGCTGGATAGCATGGAAGACTGGAGTATTGCCATTGTTGTCCTTGTCATTAACTTCAGCACCGTTGTCCAACAACATCTGTAGCATTCTCACACACTTACCTTGGGAGGCTGCCATCATTAATGGTGTTTTACCTTTTCCACTTCTACAGTTGACTGATGCTCCATTGTCTATCAAAACCTGACACAACTCAACTGTAGATGTATCCGCACATTTTCTGTGTTCAATCATGTGACTCAGTAGTGTCTTAATGCCATATCTGGTTGTTGTTGCCTGATTGACGTCAGCTCCTCTCTGGATCAGAAACTGAGCAACCTCTGCACTGGTTGATGCCTTTAGTGGTGTCTGTCCATACGAATCCACTTCATTGACGCCAACGCCAGCATCCAGAATCTGACCAATGATTTCACAATTCCCTTTCTCTACGGCAGAAATTAGCAACTTTCTAGCAATGTGAGTTGATTGTGAGAAATAGGCCATAATTTGCAGGCTTGTAATTATCAAACAGGAAGTGCATGTAGTCTGCTACCTGATGATCTATAGCAGAACTCAAGGACCATGTGACATCCATCTTAGCTCCACGTTGGATGAGCAGCTTGGCACACTCAGTATGGTTATTTCTGAGGGCAAGGTCAAGAGCCGAGTCAGAAAATCCAATCCTGTTGATGTCATCTTGATATTTCAGCAAGCAGTTCAATGAGGTCTTGCGACCGGTTTTTGCTGCTATACACAACGGATCCCTTAAATAAGAATGTGTGGTCACAGGAGCACCATATGTACACAGAAGCTCTACCAACTGAAAGTCTCCTGACTCTACAGCACGAGAAAGTAGTATGGGTTCATGACCCTGGTTGACATCTGCCCCGTTTTCCAGTAGCCTCTGGATTATTTTCTTTTCAGTTGAACTAAACTTTAGCGAGTTTGATTGCTGGCAATTGGTAAACATGTATATTAGGGCTCTATCAACATATCCTCTCTTGTCTGAACTGGAGGAAAACTGACAATCTAGAAATATATCCAGGGATGTGATGTCACCAGCCTTAATGGCCAGTTCTAGTGGAGATGTCCCAGTAATTACATGCTCTTTCAGAATTGCATACACACCTGAAAGTCCAGCTCTTGCAGCAATAGTCTCTTGCTTAATGTTACCAGATCTCATATTGGCGAAATAGCTGTCCGTCTCATATTTACACTCATTATCTTTGAAGTATCCACTGTCAATATTTCTTGTCACGCTTTTTTCTAACAATAATCTCATGGTATCCACATCCATGAAATGTGTAGCCCTGTGAAGAGCCGTGTGTCCATGTTGGTTCTGGTGATGTATGTCAACATCTCGTTGCCTTAGAAGGAACCTGGTCAGGTCTGTAGAACCGGCTGAACGTATGGAGAGAATCAAGGCTGTGTTGCCTACAGAATTAACAGCCCTGACGTTTGCCTGTTTGGACACCAGAAACCGGACAATATCCGTGAAGCCATTCTCAGCACAAATCAACAATGGGGTGTTTCCATTTTCATCTGGGTGCTCGATGTTTGCTTCAACCCAGACAAGTGCCTGAACAAGTTGTTGATGTCCCCGTCTACAGGCAGAGATCAGAACTTGGTTGAGCCCATCCTGTGTGACAGTATTGCGTCTAGTAAGTATTGACATAGCTTTGGATGAAGATTCAGAATTTATGGCACCTAACAGATCTTCAGAAGAGACATCGCTGATTACATCTGCCATGTTGGACTTTTCGTTATTTCCAGCGTCATCCGAATATCTTCGTTCTGAAGGATTCCCCATTTCCGATGACAATGTCTCAAATGACAATGTCCCACAAGACAACGTGCTATACGTCAATGTCCCAGATGGAATATGAGCTGATAGGTTTGTTACCTTCATTAAAACAATGGCTTCAGTTGTAGCTGTTGATTCGCTAGAACTGAGATCGTGTTGGGCATGGATTGAAGTAGCTATCGGCTCACCATATAGGTGTGAATGACTTGGCCATGGTTTGAGAAAGCTGTCAACTTCACCAGAACTGTCAATGACTGGGTCATGGTCTGGAGAAGCTGTTAACTCACCAGAACTGTCAACAGCTCGGCCATGTGATGAACTTGTGCTCACATCCACATTGTGGTGTCCATGAGCTGAAGCAGACAACCGACGCCTCTTGTTCTTCCTGCTTCCAATACTGCCTGGCATTGTCCAGCCGCTGTGGTAATATATAAATGTGATGGTAATCAAATACTTACAAGTGACATGCAGTATATAAATGTGATGGTAATCAAATACTCACAAGTGGCATGCAGTAAATAAATGTGTAAAATCAAAGCTAGGAAAGGTAAAGTCACAAACCACATCCATATTGGGTGGAAGTAAGACTACAGACAATACTAAATTCTAAAAATAGAATGTGATGGTGGTAATACAAAAGGTAAATAGTTCTCTATAATTCACAGGAAATTATTATTCCACAAAGTGTATAACAAGACATACCTAGCTCTCTATTTCTCTCTTACGTATGTGTGGGTGGGTGGGGGATGTGACTCATAACATGGTAATATGCATTGTTTGTTTACAACATTCATTCGACAATGTTTTTTATGTGAATGTATCATGCACTATTGATGAACGAAAGATGAGTGATTGGAAGGGCCAAATGTAAGTTGGGCCTACGTGCCCAATTTGTTACCCTTAATGTTTGTTTGTTCTGTCTGTCTGTGTGTGTCAGCTTGTATATGTGTGTGTGTACGTATGGATGTATGTACATATGTATGTATGTGTGTGTAGATACGAGAAGTGAAATGTACATACACTAAGTGTTCAGATACAACAATTGTCATGTACATACACTCTAAGTGTTTAGATACACGGCTGAACACAACAGTTAAAGTAAACAATAATTCAGAGAAGAAAGTAACTCAGAAGCTCCACCTGTTCTACCATGAGAAGTCTCTGACGCTGTCAAACATGAAGAAGGACAATGAGTCGGATCACATGGAATCATGGTAGAAGAATTACAAGTACTTGGAGAATTTGGAGTAGAGATATTAACTGAAATGTTGAATGATGTTGACAAAAGTGGATATTTACCTTTGTGATATGCTGAAATATGTATTTATAGCTATACCACAAAGACAAGGAACAAGTGAATGTGAAAAATTTTGTACAGTCAATCTCTTAAAACATTCAGGTTGACATTTAAAGGTGCATGAAGAAGTATTTAGACTGCCACACTTTATACCACAGGCATGTTGATTGCACAAGCCTCCCAGAGGCATGAAATGGAATATTGCTTGGATAGCAAATCCATTACGTGGAAAGTCTGAATCAAAAGCTCACTGTGTGGGCTTCATAAAAGTGTCCTAGTGGCACGAAATGGAATATTGCTTGGATAGCAAATCCTTGATGTGGAAAGTCCGAATCGAAAGCTCACTATGTGGATGTCATCTGCAGACTGCATTCTTCTGGCTTCCGGAAGAACGGCCTATGGTGAACGGAAGACCCAATATACAGGAAGTGAGGCTAAGCAGCCATGTGCAGGATGTGATGATTCCTTGGGTAAGCCCAGTACCAGAGCACTGTGTGTTGGCTCTGCAATTATGGAAGCCTCCTTGGATGGCGGGGAATGCCCATGGTCTGCCCCTGCCTTCCCTTGATGGTTGACCAGGATGCCTTTCGCTGTTCTATATGGGCCAGCTGGGATGGGGGATAACACCACAACAGTGAGAGTCAAACGTCCTAAGAAACCCCCGGGAAGGTTAACCCGGTCAACAAATGCCCGCAGAAGTCGGATGTGTCGGCCTAACGGCGCAAGAACGCAGCTCTTCTGTAAACAGGCACAACGCAATCACGTCCAGAAAAAAAAACTCCGGATGAACGCAGAAGAAGAAGAATCTCTTAAAACATGTATGATAACTTCAAATCAGAACAATACTGGGAAGAACAAGAAAGAAAATAAACATGGAAATTTGTGAACAGTGTGGATTTGTGGAACGAAAAGGTACAAACAATGCAATACATATGTTACAAACACTAATAGAGAGATCAACAGACACAGAAAGACATATATTTGTGCTTTAAAGAGTATACCAAGGCATTTGATGAAGTGAAACATGATGGTCAGAGAAGTCATAAAGAATAAGCAGCAGGAATTAGTGGAATAACCAAAGCAATAATTGCAAGCGGAGACATAGGAGTAACATGGTTACTTCATATTTTTTAAAGGGTATGGGAAGAAAGAACTGTCTCAGCGGACTGGCCATTATAAGAAAAAGGGAAATAAACAAGATTGTGGCACCTACAGAGCATTTCCCTCCTCAGTCATGTGGTGTGAAAAGAGGGCGGCCATAAGGAATGGCAGAGGGTGCAGAGAGCAACCAATTCAGTTAACACAGAATTGGAGGAGGCTTAAAGATATTTAAAAAAAGAAGTAAAGGTGCAGGATGTTAAACTCCAGGCAGCAGAGGCAAAAAGGACAAAGTGGGAACAGTTTATAAATGAAGTTGGTGGGGATGTGACATTGGGTAAATTCTGGAGGCTGCACTGGCAGATGAAGAGATAGGCGATGCCTGGTACACATGGTACCCTTTATGATGATAACTACTGAGCTATTACAACTGACCAGGACAAAGGGGAGGCTTTTCTTGTACGATTTTCAAAATAGACGGATCAGCAGTATAAGGCTATTAGAGATATGATCTGAGAAGCCTTGTCACCGGTCAGTAGAAAAGAGGACTGTAAGGTTACGGTGGAGGACATTAGATGGGTACTAAAGAGGTTTAAAGACACAGCGCCAGGCCCAGATGGGGTGAGGTACACGCATATGAGTAACATGAATGATGGGTACTTGGAGGAGATGGCTCATTGTTACAACCTAAGCATCAATACGATGGAAATACCCCATGATTGGCTGCATAGCTACGTAGACCCACTCCCAAAGCCAGGTAAGGATCACTCCAGACTTGATACTGAATTATAACCTTGCAAAACATGTATGGCAAAGTCTTCGAAAAGATAGTTAGCATGCAGGCTCCAGCGACATTTGGATAGTCGTAATCTGCTTCCCAAAGGGCTCGGGAGTTACCGGCCTGGGAAGGACACCTGGGCCAATGCGGCATCTTATGCATTTGATGTCTACGAGGGCTTCCAGGATAAACAAGAGATAGTGGCGGTAGCTCTTGACCTAGAGGATCTGTATAACAGGGTCAGGTATGATCAGTTGATATACACACTGTTAGGCATGGAGGTCTGCCCTTGCCTTGTCAAATGGGTTGCGGCAGTCCTCTATGAGCGTAAAGGTTGCACTGTGCATGGGTTCCTGGACTTCCGACCCCTGTACTATTACACCTGGGTTGCCTCAGGGATCTGCCATGTCCCCAGTGCTCTTTAATGTCTACACC
The DNA here is from genome assembly GCA_014155875.1 of Cepaea nemoralis. Taxonomy (NCBI): domain Eukaryota; kingdom Metazoa; phylum Mollusca; class Gastropoda; order Stylommatophora; family Helicidae; genus Cepaea; species Cepaea nemoralis. The sequence goes on from JACEFZ010002186.1 coordinate 101,510, forward strand.
AGCAAAATCACAGCTATTGAGACACCAGGTGTGGGTAGAATCTTGACATTTGCAGATGATGTGCTGGTGTACAGACAGGGCAGTGACAGGGCCAGTTTGGTGAAAGACTTACAGGTGGCAGTAAATAGGGTGGCGGAGTGGTGCAGGGATGCATGGGCCATTATACACCCAGACAAGGCATCGGTTGTGTGGATGTCCTAGTAATTATATTGAATGGATGTCCTCTTAGTAGAGAGAGTAAACTAATGTACTTGGATATCATCTTTTTGAGGTGTTTGTCTTTTAAGGATCATATGGAGGCTTTGGTGGTGAAGGCTGGTAGGGGGCTTAATGCATTGAGGGCGATAGCAGCAACTGGGGCAGAGCAGAGGATGATTTACAGGCTTTTTCAGCAGTTAATAATTTCTGTCATTGACTATGGTTCGGGGCTGCTGACAGTATGGAAGAGCCAGCTTGAGAGGTTGGAGCGCATACAAAATTTTGCCATGTGGGTAATCCTGGGGTGCACAAAGGACACACCCATTATATGCATGAGGCATTACCTGGCCCTACCAACAATGGCGGATAGACATAGGATCTCTCAGGCCAAATGGTACCTGAGAGTTGCAGATACGGATGACCTCCTGCATGAAGCCATGGATATGGTCATGGGTCATAGACTTAGATGGCACAGGTAGAACTATCTAAACGTCAGGTGTGTGATCTAGAGACCATCAATCATGAAAGAGAGTGGGTTGAAGTTCTGGAAGACAGGACGGACTGGCACAATGTAATAGTAACACTGGGTCGTGAGTGCAGAGATTGGGCAATGGGCCGCACTGAGTTTGAAGTGCAACAACTGATCCAGAGTAACACACACCAAGGTGACATAGTCATCAACACTGATGGGTCAGTGGTGAGAAATAGACATAGTGGTTGGGGTTTCATTGCAAAGGCTAATGGAAGAGTCTTGAAAAGGGAGAGTCTGGCATGTGAGACTACGACCTCCAGCATGAGAATGGAGGTGGAAGCAGACACAGCGGCATTCCGTTGATTAGAGAAGACTACTGCAACATACATTGTGTTCATTACGGATTCAAAGAGTATGCTTAGTAAGGTGGAGAAAGGAATGTTTCGTGTGGAATGGCTACTGTCACTTCAGATGTCACAGATTGTGAGAATTGTATGGATAATTTGCCCTGTCCATGTGAGGGTGTGGGGGAATGAACAGAATGAACAGATGAACAGCTGATAGGCTGGCAGGGAATGTACCACTTGGTGGTAGATTGCCTATGGACTTGGGGGAGGTGGTCGTGCGCTTGTGGAACTGGGTGGAGAGGGTGGGGACTAAGAACCTGTATGTAGAAAGAATGAGATTGCTGGGAATCGGCAGGGGTTCTGGAAGAATCTCAAAATAGAGTAAAGACCAGGAGAACTTTAAATCAGATAGCGGTGGGAATGATTAGTAGCATGACTCTTCGCTGGCTGTCGAGCAAGGGGATGGAGCACGTATGGGAATGTCCTGAGTACAGTGATGTCGGTTCTTAACTGAACTCAGCTCAATATACACATACAGCCCTATGTCTACAGGATTGCAGTAGTGAACAACTGCAGAAACACATACATTTACATAAGTAAAGTTCTTTCAGTTTTGGCAAGAAGATGCAATCATTGACTGCATCTTCATTAAAAATACTGCTGTCTTCTTTTATGAATAAGTTTTGCCCACCTGCTGAAATAACTGTGTTATGAAGTAATCAAATTTAATATCAATTAATACTGAAAATATGCTGATTTTCTACAGAAAATACATTGGGGTCCTGATGGACCACACTGGTAACAAGTGTAAAAACGTATCATGGTACAAGTAATTTTCATGCAATTTTTAAAAAGTATTTTAGCATATTTTGGGGGAATATATTGCTAACCTCAGAAATCAATGGCAAACTATTGAGCGTAATCTTGCCAAGAAATCAACAATCAGCTGAAAGATGCTGATGTTGACAACGATGTCTTGTAAAGGATATGCAAAACATTATATTATATATATATTGCTAAAAATGTCATAAAATATCAAATATATTAAAGCAAATTCAAGAAAAGTAGAGAAAGTGAAAGTTGACACTGGGGTCCATTTGGACCACCATGGTATGTCTAGAGTTAATATATCAGGAATTAATGACTTTAAACATTAATTGGTAGCTATTTTGAACCTCTTAATCAGGTCGTAACATATAAGATTACAGCGGCAACATGACCTTTATGTTCCACTCACTAATCAGATTAAAAACCTAGGCATTATGGATTTTACACTTTGTAATCAACATAATGCCGGCTTCGTGGCTTAGAGGTTATGACTTTTCTCCGTAATCTCGTATACTCTCGTCGGTAACGTGATGATGGTGAGAATCAGCAGTGGTTCAAATCGCATCGGTAACTTACGGGGTATGTGAGCCGGCCGCTCAGAAAGCAATGGTAAACTACTGAGCGTAATCTTGCCAAGAAATCAACATACAGCTGAAAGATGCTGGTGTTGACAGCGAGGTCCTGTAAAGGATATGCTATTAACCCCCCCCCCCCCCACCACAAAAAAAAATCAACATAATATAACATTATTTGGTTCTATTTATATTAATGGGTAGCCTTAGCAGTCAGCATAAGGTCACCATACAGTGGATACCATTCCACTGTGGAGTACCCGGAAACGACAGAGCTGATCAATTGGCTAAGGAAGGAGCCAAAGAAGAACAGCCTGATGTGCCCGTTACATACCACCAAAAGAAAAGAATTATCAAATCAGTCAGAAAGCCACCAAAACCTGCTCAAGATGACTACCACATTATGGACAGACCAGAACAAGTCATTATTCTGCGCCTCAGAACAGGACACAATAGATTACACAACCACATGTATACAAAATTCAAGATTGGTGACTCAGCCATGTGCACATGTGGATTGGCGTCGCAGATAGCAGAGCACATACTTCAAGACTGCCCAAAATATAACATATCTAGGCAAACCTTCTGGCCTAGAGAGACAACATTGGAAGATAAACTCTATGGACCACTGTGTGAACTGAAAAGAACAGTTCAATTCATGCAAGAGACGACATTGCAGATATAGACATATTCCAAGCGAACGAAAGAAGAAGAAGAAGAAGAAGAAGAAGAAGAAGAAGAAGAAGAAGAAGAAGAAGAAGAAGAAGAAGAAGAAGAAGAAGAAGAAGAATGGGTAGCCATTTTGAATATTAATGTGATTAAATGAAAAAATATTAATTTCACAAATTATTGTTTACTAAATAAGGTCTCATTATGATGAAGAAAATGATATATGGTTGCTAAGGTGTTTGTTCACAAATAAAAAAAGGTACATTGGAGTATGTGTTTAAAAAAAAACAGTGATTTCAATGTTTAAGCCACACCTTGTGAAAGTGCTCAAATAGTATTTTCCTCTTTATTCATATTTTTTTGTTTTTCATATCCTTTACAGGACATTGCTGTCAACACCAGCATCTTTCAGCTGTATGCTGATTTCTTGGCAAGATTACGCTCAGTAGTTTGCCATTGCTTTCTGAGCGGCCGGCTCAGTTATCCCGCAAGTCACCAGCGGGGGTCGAACCGCTCCCAGCTCTTGCCCCGCTACGAGACTCTGCGTGATAAATGGGATTACGGAGAAAGTGTCGTAACCCCTCGGCCAGAGAGACCGGCCTTTGTTCATATACAATAATTAAATGATAAACTGACACACAAACATTAATAGTAATACCTTGGCTTAGGATTGACCTGCCTACAGCCTACAGATTTCAATAAGGCACCGTTGAGTTTGTTTTTTCAAAGACCCATGCAACAATTTTGTTTTATGTTGCATATCCCTTACAGGACATTGCAGTCAACACCAGCATTTGTCAGCTGCTGTTGGTGTACTAGGCAAGATTACGCTCAGTAGTTTGCCATTGCTTTCTAAGCGACCGGCTCGCATATCCCGGTAAGTAATCAACGCGACGCGATCCGCTACCGAATCTTGCGCAGCTGCGTTATTTACGAGAATATACGGGATTACGGAGAAAGACGCTAACCTGTTCGCCGGGGAGACCGGCTATCCAACTATGCAGTTGCATAATTTAAACGCAATTTTGAAACTAAACTGTTACTAAAGTATCTCTACTTTTAACAGTAAAGTTTAACTTTAACACTATTATCATTAATATTAGGGAGTCCCATCGTGCATTACCGGAAATGAAAAAAAAGTGATATACGGAGTCACCTAGCGGTGACTCACCTTGTCCCGGAAAACGCTATCTAATTTACCATGCATTCTTTCGACGTCATTCATTCATATCTCATGTGACAAGAACACACGTCATCCGGGGTTTTCCAGGAAAGTTATGCCCAATATTCTGTGCACAGCGATTGGTTGAAATCATCGTGACCTTTTATATAAATAACATTATATTTCATACTTACCGTAATTAATTTTATTTTGGTGTTCCAAATCAAATTAAATCAATTATAGATGTATTTTTGAATTCTGCATACAATTTTAAATATATCTGGAAAGTTTCATCGCTTTAATCGCTGCCGGGTGGATGTAAACAACATTTCCTGCGAAGATGTGTATTTTGCTCTTTGCGCATATATATCGGACTGGCTATGTGCACTTTGTAACACTATTCTGGTGTTGCAGATAGAATTACATCAATTATAGATGTATTTTTGAATTCTGCATACAATTTAAAATATATCTGGAAAGTTTCATCGCTTTAATCGCTGCGTGGTGGATGAAAAACAACATTTTCGGCGAAGCGTTTCTTTGTGAATGGGTAAACGCATGGCTATGTGCCACGGTGACTGCGCATGCGCGTATCGATCGCTGTGGCATGTTACACTTTCACTTTAAAACACTCAAAACGTGTAATATGACCTACTAAAGTTAAAGAGAACACAAATTTAAAGATTATTAATAATTTATTTGTATACTTGTACTATTGTTTAATCATCTAACATGACGGAACATATTTTTGAAGTCAGTTTTCATAATCCCCCTATGACCCGTTTGGTTGCGACCAACCTCGCGCGCGGAGAAAAATGGAAGGCACGCTGACACGTAATTCATTTTTTTTCCTGTCGCTTTCAATAGAAAACCATCAATTGTAGATGGATCTTCGAATTCTGCATCAGATTTTTCAGAAATGTGGAAAGTTTTATCGCTAACATGCTTTAATTGTGGTTGAAAAGCTGGCGAAAATGTTACGATCATCAAACCCAAAACGGCGGCTTTACTATATAAATATCTTTGCAGAGCAAGCATTGTGTTCTCGCTAGCGTAAGCATTCCGCCTGTGACGCGGGAGATCAGGGTTCTGATCCCGGCTGGGCATGTATTTTTTTTTTATTTTAATTTTTCACAAAATTATTAGGTGATATAATAGAAACTATTAAACATTATGAAGTAAAATATTATACAGAACTAAGAAACTGGAAGTTTGTGAATAAAGTGTGCTCTATGGATCTGTGCGAGCTGCCGACTGTCGAGAAGCGCAGCCCACAGAGGCAGTGGAATGATCGCGGCGTATCGGAATCGATGAATCCAATTAGATGTCTTTGTTTAATGTGAATTTTAATTGCCGTAAAAAATATTCCCCCTGAATCAGCAAAGTTTCATCGCTAAACTTGCTCGAATTGTGGTTGAAAAACAGATTTTCTGCGAATATGTGACTTTGTGAATATTGGAAACCCACGGGTCATGACAGCCGCCGCATATCGATTGCGCTACACTTTTCAACACACAAAATGTGCGATTTGACCTACTAAAGTTAAATAGAACACAAGTTTAAAGATTATTAATAATTTATTTGTATACTTGTACTATTTTGTAATCATTTAACATGACGGAACATATTTTTGAAGTCAGTTTTCATATGACCGTTTGAGACAATCTCGCACGCATAGACGCGCAGACACCAGCGGGTGTCGCTGGTTGGAGGAAAGGGACACATTGGAGAGCTCCACTTACGGATGAATAGGATGAAAAATCGCAACTCATCTCACCTTCACAAAGATGTGAATATCTTCACTTAGAAGTGACATACAGGCATCATTGAGGTACCATTAGATTTTGAATTTCAAGGCCTATCTACTGTTGTGCTCTCATTTGTAAATACTCAAAATTAAATTGATGATGGGACTCGCTATTATTAGTATTAATCTATTATTAATATAGGGTGTTCCATCGTGCCATTACCCGAAGTAAAAACAAAATTCATGTACGGAGTCGTCCCGCCATTGAAAATGTAGTCCCAGAAAACGCTGTCTAATTTACCATGCATTCTTTCGACGTCATTCATTCATTAAAATCTCACGTGACAGTAACACACGTCATCCGGGGTCTTCCAGGAAAGGTATGCCTAATATTCCGCGCACAGCGATTGGTTGACATCATCGTGACCTTTTCTATAAATAACATTATATTTCATACTTACCGTATTTTATTGTTTTTTTGGTGTTCTAAGTCGAAGTAAGTCAATTATAGATGTATTTTTTAAATTCTGCATACAATTTAAAATATATATGGAAAGTTTCATCGCTGTTATAGCTTCATATGTGGATGAAAAACATTTTATGCAAAGCGTGTCTTTGTGAATGGAGTAACGCAAATATGGCATGCTCCATGGCATGTAATTTATACTTACTGTAATTAATTTTTTTTGGGTGTTCTAAGTCGAAGTAAGTCAATTATTGATGTATTTTTACATTCTGCATACAATTTAAAATATATCTGGAAAGTTTCATTGCTTTATAATCACCATATGGTGATGTAAACAACATTTCTGCGAAGATGTGTTTTTTGCTCTTTGTTATATATCGGAAAGGCATGTGCACTTTGTAACACTATTCTGGTGTTCTAAATCGAAGTAAGTCAATTTTAGATGTATTTTTTAATTCTGCATACAATTCAAAATATATCTGGAAAGTTTCATTGCTTTATAATCACCATATGGTGATGTGAACAACATTTCTACGAAGATGTGTTTTTTGCTCTTTGCGCTTATATATCGGAATGGCATGTGCACTTTGTAACACTATTCTGGTGTTCTAAATCGAAGTAAGTCAATTATAGAAGTATTTTTTAATTCTGCATACAATTCAAAATATATCTGGAAAGTTTCATCGCTGGTGTAGCTTCAGCTGTGGATGATAAAGAACATTTTCAGCAAAGCGTGTTTTTGTGAATGGGTAAACGCATGGCCATGGGCCATGGCGACTGCGCATGCGCGTATCGATCGCTATGGCATGTTACACTTTCACTTGTCAACACTCAAAATGTGCAATTTGAACTACTAAAGTTAAAGAGAACACAAGTTTAATGATTATTAATAACTTATTTGTATATTTGTGCTATCTTTTAATCATTTAACATGACGGAACATATTTTTGAAGTCAGTTTTCATAATCCGTCTATGACCCGTGTTGGTTGAGACCAACCTCGCGCGCAAGGAAAAATGAAAACAGGCAAGCTGAACCGTAAATAATGTTTTTCTGGCGCTTTCAATAGAAAACCATCACTTGTAGATGGATCTTCGAATGCTGCATAAGATTTTTCAGACATTTGGAAAGTTTCATCGCTAACTTGCTTTAATTGTGGGTAAAAAAACAGGCGAAAATGTTACGATCAGCAAACCCAAAACGGCGTCTTTACTATATAAATATCTTTGCAGAACAATCTTTGTCTTCTCGCTAGCGTAAGTCGTAAGCAGCCCGCCTTTCACGCGGGAGGTCGGGGTTCTGTTCCCGGTTGGTCATGTATTTTTTTTTTTTTTAATTTTTCACAAAATTATTAGGTGATATAATAGAAACTTTTAAACATTACGAAGTAAAATATTATACAGAACTAAGAAACTGGAAGTTTGTGAATAAAGTGTGCTCTGTGGATCTGTACGAGCTGCCGACTGCCGGGGAGCAAGCAGCGGAATGATCGCGTATCGGAATCGATGAATCCAATAGATGTCTTTGTTTAATGTGAATTTTAATTGCCATATAAGATGTCGCCCCTGAATCAGCAAAGTTTCATCGCTAAACTTGCTCGAATTGTGGTTGAAAAACAGATTTTCTGCGAAGTTGTGACTTTGTGAATTGGAAACCCACGGGTCATGACGGTCGACGCATATGATATCGATTGTGATTGCGCTAGACTTTTCAACACATAAAACGTGTGATTTGACCTACAAATGTTAAATAGAACACAAGTTTAAAGATTATTAATAATTAATTTGTATGCTTGTACTATTTTGTAATCATTTAACATGACGGAACATATTTTTGAAGTCAGTTTTCATATGACAGTTTGAGACCATCTCGCACGCATAGACGCGCAGACACCAGCGGGTGTCGCTGATTGGAGGAAAGGGACACATTAGAGAGTTCTCTTTACGGATGAATAGGATGAAAAATCGCAACTCGTCTCACCTTCACAAAGATGTGAATATCTTCACTTAGAAGTGACATACACGCACCATTGAGGTACCATTAGATTTTGAATTTCAAGGCCTATCTACTGTGGCAGTCTCATTTGTAAATACTCAAAATTAAATTGATTATGGGACTCGCTAATTAATATTATTAATATTATTTAATTAATAAGTTTACCTGATGATATTGAATGATAGCACTTAAAAAAACACAGACATAAAAATTGATTGATAACTCAATTATTACTTATAATATCTTATATCCAATGATACTAGGATTTAAAACCAAACTGTAATAGATACACTAACCTCAATATGTAAACAAATGCAGCAGTTCTAATCAGCGATAGATCACATTCAAAATACGTTGCGCTTGAAACTATTAGAAGGCACGGCTGACATTACTGTAACTGGCCTGCCAAAATCGCGCGGTTTTAGGAAATGGAACAAAATAATGAGCACATTCGGAATTGGGACAAATCCCGGGAGCCAGACATTGAACAAAATAATGAATAAAATTGGGTGGAACTGCGGTAAAGCTGTGAAAGTGTAAACAATATAAAATGACATAAAGTAGTGCAGCTTTACATAACAGAATTACGACACATACAGGACGTTGCGGTGACTAGCCTTCGTCAGCAAACAAACACATTCTCAAATACAACATACAGTCAAGGAGAACTCCTGTGACTACATCAGAAGGTGACGACAGGACGAGAAGAACAAAAGGATGAAAAAAATGAAAGTAATGAAGAGAAAATGAGAATTTACAAACATGTTTATACTCACCTCACAGTTTCGATCTGTAAGCAACTGAGAAAATCTCCGATGTATTCTTTTTCTCAGTTGCTTACAGATCGGAACTGTGAGGTGAGTATAAACATGTTTTTCAATTCTCATTTTCTCTTGATTACTTTCATTTTTCATCCTTTTTTTCTTCTCGTCCTGTCGTCACCTTCTGATGTAGTCACAGGAGATCTCCTTGACTGTATGTTGTGTTTGTGAATGTGTTTGTTTGCTGATGAAGGCTAATCGCCGCAACGTCCTGTGTGTGTCTTAATTCTGTTATGTAAATCTGCACTACTTTATGTCATTTTATATTGTTAACAAAATAATGAGCACATTCGGAATTGGGCCAAATCCCGGGAGACAGAAAAACGGTTGCCGGGTCACGTGATCTCTACCGCGAATTCCCGATCGCGACTCTCATCTCATCGTGTTCCACTTGTACCCTGCGGTGTCGAAGTGAAGTATAAACATCGTGAGAGTGCCCGATTATGGGCTTCATATATCGATATTCCCATGGACTCTGCTATTCCCTCCGTCCAACGTTTACGTGGTCGGCCTCTTCCTCTGTTTCCATCTGGTCTGTACATCATTGCTTGCTGTGGTATGCTGTTGACTGGTAACCTACTTGCATGGCCAAACCATTTGACTTGCTGCTTTCTGATAAAATCTAGTGCTGCTTTAACCCCCACTTTAGTCCTGATTTCTTCATTTCTGATCTTATCTCTTCTTGATACGTTGAGTATTCTTCTCAGGAACCTCATTTCTGTTGTTGTGATTTTTCTTTTCTCTTTTTCTGTCATTGTCCAGGTTTGGCATTGGTAGCATAGAGTTGGCAGGAAGATTGTGTTGTAAAGTGCTTTCTTAGTAGTTATTGATACATGTTTGTTCTTTAGTATTGGTGCCATTTGTCCAATGAGTTGATTTGCCTTATTGAACCTATTTTCGATCTCGTCTTCTGATCTGCCATTTGATGATATTATACTACTTCCCAGGTACTTGAAACTCTTTACTTGTTTCAAGGGATGTTCGTTTAGGTGAATTGTTGTTGTTTGTTCTTCTTTAGTTATAGTCATTACCTCTGTTTTGCTCGTGCTAATTTTCATGTTATGTTCCCTACACATTTCGTTTAGACTATTCATGTGGTCTTGTAATGCAGCTTCTGATTTTGCTATTAGTGCTTGGTCGTCCGCAAACAGGAGTTCTCTAATGGTTAGATTTGCAGATGGTTCTTCTTCTGTGTTCTCGTCATGTGGTATTCTTGCTATCTCTGCTTGGCTGGTTTCTTTACATATGTTGTCTATATATGTTATGAACAAGAGAGGGGACAGGACACAACCTTGTCGTACTCCAGATCTTATGGTGAAGGGTTCTGAGTGTCCTCCAGTTGCTCTCACTATGCATTCACTGTTGTTGTATAAACTTCTACATAGGTTTGTTAGATGTGTACTCACTCCATATTGTTTAAGGATTTGCCACAAGCTTGTTTCTATCTACTCTATCGAATGCCTTTTCTTGGTCGACAAAGGCTAAGTAGAGTGTTTCATTGAATTCGATTGATTTTTCTATAAGTTGTCTAAGAGCAAAAATTGCATCTGTGCATCCTTTGTTTTTCCTAAATCCAAGTTGTGTTTCGCTTAGCTGGGGTTCTAAAGTAGTTCGTAATCTTTTTTCAAGAATTTTGCAAAATATTTTCCCAGTATGACTCAACAGTGAAATGCCTCTGTATTGTGTGCAGTCTCTTTTGCTGCCTTTGTTTTTCCAAATTGGGATAATTATGGCATTTCCCCAATCTCGTGGTGTCTGTTGTTCTACCCAAACATGATTGAATAGTCTATGTAGCCAAGCTGTTCCTACTTCTCTTGCTGCTTTAATTAGTTCATTTGGTATTTCATCCTGTCCTGGTGATTTGTTCAATGGGGCTAATCTGATGGCTTCTATAATTTCTTCTTTTAGTATGTCTGGTTCTAGTTCTTCGGTGACATCTGTATCGGTCTCTTGAATTCCTGTGACATCTGATGGGATGTTGAGAAGTTGTTCGAAATACTGCTTCCATCTTATTAGGATTTGCTTTTGTTCACTTATTGGTTCTCCATTTTCGCTGTTAATTATTTCAGTTGGGTCAAAGGGTTCTCCTCTGGCTCGCATTGCACCTATCTTTTTGTAGAAGTTTCTAGTAGCCTCCTTGTAGTTTTTATTTAGGGTTTCTCCATAATCTTCCCAGTCTTTTTGTTTTTCCCTCTTTACAATTCTATTCACATTTCTTCTCGCTATTCTATATTCTATGCGATCACATTCCTGTTTGCTCTTCAACCACTTTTTATATTTTTCCTTTTTGTCTTTTACTGCTTTCTTTACTTCTGCGTTCCACCAACTTGTTATTTTCTTTATCCGTGTTTTGGGTTTTTTCGTGGTTCCACATGTTGTTTTTGCAGTATTTAAAATGTTTGATTTGAACATCTCCCATTCTTCTTCCACTGGTTTTCTCTCTGTAGGTAATTTTTCAAAGAGTTCAGTTAGTTCTTTCTCATAATTTTCCCTTACTGCCTCGTCTTTAAGGTTTTTTAAGTTTACTGATTCGCATGGCATGTATTTTCCTGCTCTTTGTTTTCTTCTTCTGATTGTTCTTATTGTGGCAACGACTGCTTTATGATCTGTGTTTATACTGAAATTGGGCACTGCCCTTGCATCTAATATATTTCTCTTTCTGTTATTTCTTGTTAATATAAAATCAATTTGGCTTTTAGTATCTAGATCGTTCCATTTATACCAGGTGTATTCTTGTGAATCTTTGTTTATAGAATGTGTTTGTTATATAGAGGTTGTGTTGGCTGCAAAGCTCTAATAGTCTACTTCCGTTATCATTCCTTTCATTTTGCTGATCTCCAAATGCTCCCAGATGTTTTTCTATGTCCCACTCCGTTATGTCCTAGTCTTGCATTGAAGTCTCCCATAACTACGATGTTGTCCTGCTTATCTATTTTATTTAGCACGTCATGTGTGTCTTCGTAGAAGTCCTCGCATTCTTGCTCATTATTGTTTGCATTACGTGGTGCGTATATTTGTACATATGTTGTAATTGTTTGTTCTTTTATTCTCACTGTTATGATTCTTTCTTATATATATTTTATTTCTAGTATTCCTCTTGCTAGCCGTGGTTCGATGACTAATCCCACACCGTGTCGTGCCCTTTCTTGCTGTTCTACTCCAGAGTAAACAAACGTGTAACTGCGGTGGAGCTCCTTGCATCCTTTCCCCTTTGTTCTGGTGTCCGCTATTCCCATCAGTCCAATTTTCCTCTCTTCCATTGTTTCTATAAGCTCCTCTTTTTTACTATTGAAACCACAGACGTTGATTGTACCTATTTTTTGAGTCAGTCCGTTTGTACTTCTTAGTTTTTCTACGATCGCGACATCAGATCAGAATGTCACCTCTCTAATTCCTATCACCTATTTCCTAGCCAGCGGTCACGACACTCAGCTTTTCGTCGCCAACGTTAGCACTGACGTCACCGAATATGACTGCTATTTCAAAATGTTTGCTTTGGTCCAAAGTCTTGTCTAACTCATTATAACATACACTATACAACTTCTGTGCTGTCTGCTACTGGGACATATTCTTGTATTATATTAATATCGGCAGGTTTGCCGTGGAGTTTCACAATAATAAATAATAGCACTTTCCGAGATTGTCCAAAATACTTTAATTGTACTAGATTTGTTTGGATCCAAAATTGTGTCAGCGCCCTTTTTGTAGCCCTTCCCTCCTAAGTACATAATTATGTGTTTCTCTAAATATTTTCACCATCATCTGGCTATCGCATTTCACTAATAGCTGATATATTTATATTCAGTACATTCATTTCCGTCTTGATGATATGTTCTATCTTTCCATTGTCAATACTTGCACGAGTATTAAATAAATCTATCTTTAACAAATAATTAGCATACAACAGTATACAGTTGCATGATGGCGATCGGGTATCCCTTGTAGCGGATAATGCTCCCTATTGGGTGAAATGTTTCATTTGGAATCCCCATTGAAGTCGTTAAATAGAACGAATGTTTGAACTTTTGTTTATTTTAGAACGAAACATGATTAACAAACGAAAAATAACGCTGTGACATCCCCTTGCCTTCCGCCTGTTTACGTATGGTATGTCGCCCCTTGAGTTTGTCTCGAAAGACAGGCCCTGCAAGATAGCTGGGGGGAGGGGAGAGGTTATTTATACTAATTTATAGGTCTTCTACCCGCCGATGGCCAACCGATACTTTCGAGGTGTTTTATAGAGATACCTGCCCCACCAACTAACTCGTCTCCTCTCAGTGACCACATGTCATAGAGTATTGAGGTGTTTTTAGAAACACCAGCTTAGTTTAGTTTAGTCGACGGATCAACATCACGGCACACGGGTGCAACCCATAAGTGCTCCGTTCTCCTCCTAACTCAATCCTGAGTCTGGAGAAACTCAGCTCAGTGCACGAGTTCCGTAGCACCGGCGAGGATCCTGAAATACTTTGGGTAGATTTTTAATTCGAAATTTTGCCCGGGCAGCGCCGTTAGGCTACTCTGTTTCGATTTCCAACTGCAAAGGGATTTTTTACGTGCGCAACAATACACACGGGCATTGTCAAGGTCTCAAAGGGATACAACTAAGGAAATATGCTACAACTCAACAAGGGAGACAAGACTGATAGTCCGAATGATCGGGGTCCGAACATTCGAGAATCAAGACGTCAAATCCTCTACTGCGCAGTTAAACCCTTGAGCCTGCCTGAAGTGTGAGAAGCCTCAATCACGGGGTGCTCGAGTGCGCCAGCACTCCGTGTTCACAGGACGCAAGCCAGGGCTCAGACTGCGACTGGACATCGGACTGAGTGGAAGGGTTTAGCTTCTAGGAACCATTGACTAAAGTTCATTAGAGATTACTTTAGATACTGTGATTGGTTATGATAGACAGATGCTATAATGTATACCTTGTCAAGTGCATTGTCTATGTGTATGTGATATGGTCTGAGAGAAGTGCGAGACGACTGTTCGTCAGATCGACATTATAATAAATTAGATTAATAATGTCCGAACAGAGAGTTATGTTTGTTCTGTGAGTGCACTTCATCCTGTCTGAACCCGAATCTAATCCCCTAGTTCTGAGACGTTGACAGGCATCCGACCTCACTACCCAGAGACCAGGGGAAATTTAATTACTAGAAGTCAACGTGAAAAAATCCCGGCCCTCTCCAGGGCTTGAACCCGCGACTTCCAGCACTAGAGGCGGACACCTTGCCTCGAGACCACGCAGCCCCTAAGAGACACCTGCCCCACCAACTAACTGGTCTCCTCTCAGTGACCACATATCATGGAGCATTGAGGTGTTTTATAGAGATAGCTTCCCCACCAACTAACTCGCATGCTCTCAATGACACCGCCCGTGTTGGTCCGTGGCTGCTTATTCAACATATTCATGATATTCGCAGCCTGTAGTATGATAGTCTCCTACCCCAGGGTATGAATATGCGAAAAAACAAATGTAATACATTAAGATTTTACTTATGAGACCTAACATATATCTACACTCCATTTTAGACCTAATATATATCTGCACTCCATGTTAGACTAACATATATCTACACTCCATGTAAGAACTAACATATATCTACACTCCATGTTAGACCTAACATATATCTACACTCCATGTTAGACCTAACATATATCTACACTCAATGTTAGACCTAACATATATCTACACTCCATGTCAGACCCCATATATCTACACTCCATGTCAGACCTAACATATATCTACAATGCATGTTAGACCTAACACATATCTACACTCCATGTCAGACCTAACATATATCTACAATGCATGTTAGACCTAACACATATCTACACTCCATGTCAGACCTAACATATATCTACAATGCATGTTAGACCTAACATATATCTACACTCAATGTTAGACCTATAATTTATCTACACCCCAGGATAAACTAAACAAGACAAATGATGCATCAGAAGATGGGAGATTAAACAAAATCATAATAGATAAGAGAAATAACGGCTGCAGCAGAATATATATATATATATATATATATATATATATATATATATATATATATATATATATATATATATATATAAACACACACACACACACACACACACACACACACACACACACACACACACATTGGCACCCTGCCGTCTTGACAGACGATAGTTTGTGCTTTAAAAAGGCATAACTTTTACCTATGGCGGTAGCGAATGTGACTGATAAGGCCAATTTGCGCTGTAAATATCCGTTCACAGTGGGTGCATGTGAACACGTGGTCATTTCCACCATCATGCACCATCTTACGTCTCACACGCTCGGTGACTTATCTGCAATAAATTTCTCCTTTGTCTTTATTCCATTTCTGATGTTTGCCCTCCATGCAACACGTTCAGCGGCGACTTGCTCCTAATGTGCATTATCAATGCCTGTATCAATGGCGCTATAGTCCTTTCCTCGATCAACAACACATTAAAGAAATGCCGGCTGTTTGTAGACGTTTGGTGCGACTTTCTGTCATCGATCGACATCCAAGATTTATTGTGACATAGGCCCCCTCCTAAGAGAGTAGTCCGCATCAACTCTTTCTCATTGGAGGTTCGATCCAGATGAATCTATTCCTCATCTTCTGGAGCTGGATGTCTAGACGAGAAATCAGCTCCAACATTTTCCTTCCCAGGTATATACTCCTACTGTGAAGTGGTAGGGCTGAAGCAGCAACGAACCACCGCATCAAACGGGCGTTGAGCTTCTGAGAAGTGGCCAGGAACATCAAAGGTTGATGATCCGACTGGACCCGAAACTGAACTCCATACAAATAGGGCTGGAATTTTTGCACGGCCCATACGAGAGACAAACACTCTCTCTCTCTCTCTCTCTCTCTCTCTCTCTCTCTCTCTCTCTCTCTCTCTCTCTCTCTCTCTCTCTCTCTCTCTCTCTCTCTCTCTCTCTCTCTCTCTATCTACGGTCAAATAATTCCTTTCAGCCGGGAGAAGTTTCTTGCTTGCGTATGCCACTGGTCTCAAAACTGAAGCATCGTCTTTCTCTTCCTGTAACAAGGCTGCCCCAATTCCAATCCCACTAGCATCCGTTCTTAACACAAATGGCTTGGACAGGTCGGGTAGCTGTAAAACAGGTTTGCTGACCAAGGCCTCCTTCAACTGACAGTATGCACTCTCGCACTCGGGTGTCCATACGATTTGATCCGGAAATCCCTTTTTCAAGGTTTCCGTTAATGGAGCTCCCAATTCAGTGAAATGCGGGATGAATTTTTGGTAAAACCTACACAACGAGAGAAAGGATCGCACATCCTTCTTCGTTTTTGGCCTTGGAGCATGTCTGATATTTTCTAGGTTCTTCTCCTCCGGGACAATTTGTCCTGGAGTGATGGTGTGACCTAGAAATTCCAGAGTCATTGTAACCCATCATGCACTTGGTTGGGCGAGCGGTAAGCCCTGCTTCCCTGAGCCTATTGAAAACTCTCTCCAAGGATTGCAAATGGTCATCCATGCTGTACACTAGCAATCAGTATATCATCCATGAACGAGATAATGGACGGATCCTGTAAGGGATCTAGCAAGGTCCTCATCATACGAGTAAACACATTAAGTGCATTGCTGAGTCCAAAGGGCATGATCTTGAATTCATAGTGTCCACTGGGGGTACTGAAAGCTAGCAGGGGTCGAACCTCTGGTTTGACCGGGATATGATAATAACCACGACTCAGATCCACTTTTGAGAAGTACTTAGCCTTATGGAGCCTAGCGAATAATTGAGTTGGATTCGGCAAAGGTTCCACCTGAAATTGAGTATGACTGTTCAGAAGTCGATAGTCTATACACAACCGGTGTTCTCCACTTGGTTTGCGTAACAAAACCACCCCCGCATTGTATGGGGATGCAGATGGCGCAATCACGCCATCCTCCAGCAGTTTCTGTATTTCCTCCTCCAGGGCCTTTTCTTTAGAGAATGGCACTGGGTAAACCTTTTGGCGAACCGGCTCTTGGGTGGTCAAGGTCATCTCGAATTCAACCAACCTCGTTCATCCTGGTTTATCAGTCAGTATTTGCTTATGAGACTCGAGAACCTGGGTAATCTTTTCCCTCTCCCTGAGAAGTCAGATCAGGGTTCACTTGCACATCCCTATAGGTTTCCTGGTGTACCAGGGGATATTCCCTGCCCTCGCTGGTTCCCAGTTTCAGTCTCCACTGCGACTGCCATTGCCATGAGGTGGGCTGCTTTGTCTCCGGGTCTCTCCTCTTCGGCAGGAGATTAATATGGAAAATCTTCGACTTCCCCCGGATCTGGATCTGATAGTTGGTTCTGGATATCACCCTTTCCACGGGAAATGGTCCTTGCCAACCTATCTCCAGTTTGTTGGTTCCCGTTGGGAGTAGCAACAAGACTTTGTCTCCCACCTCTAGAGATCTGTCTTTAGACCTACGGTTGTAGTAAGCCTCATGTCTTTTTCTGGCCTTTCTCAAGTTCTGAGTTGCCAGAGTCCATCCCTTGTGAAGTTTTTCTTTCAGTTCCTCAGTTTCTTTCAGTTTATAAGAGGAGATCACTTCTTCTGACGTCCCCTCCTCAGTCCAACTCCTCAACATGGCTTCCAACGGTCCTTTGATTGGACGATCCAAACAGCAAAGTAGCGGTTGGTAGTCCTGTTGAGCCATGAGGTACTTCCCGATAGGCAAAAAGCGCTGCTGGGATAAATTCATCCCACCTATCAGGTTTTTCCTGTGCCAGTTTCCGGAGCATTGTCATCAACGTGCCGTTGAAACGCTCTACTTGTCCATTGGCTTGAGGGTGGTAAGGGCTGGTATGTATATGGTTAGAGTGGAACACCCTAAACACCTCCTCCACGAGTTTCTCACAAAACTGGGACCCATTGTCCGTCAGAATTTGATTAGGGAAGCCTAATCTGGTAAAGGCCTCCATCAGTGCGTTAGCACTCGTTTCGAGTCAATTCTGGTCAATGGTATGGCCTCACCCCACATCGTACAGCAATCCACCATTGTGAGTATGTACATGTTCCTCTTCTTAGTCCTAGGAAGTGGACCCACGATGTCGATGGCTACCCTCTCGAAAGGAGAGTTCATGATAGGCATTTCATCCAAGACCACCGGCGCTGTCCAGTGTTTCGGTGCCATCCTCTGGCACGACTTCACATACCGACGCACATCACCGGTCATTCCCGGCCAATAGTAATGGCAGGAAATTCGCTGCATAGTGGCGGCAATATCCATATGCCCACTTAATGAGATGGTATGCCCCATATGAAGAATCTGGGAATGGTAGGCCTTTGGGACCACCAACTAACGCTGTAGGTTGTCTCCCCTTCCAGCTCTCCTGTAGAGTATCCTATTCTTTATGTAGTACTGCCCCCATTTTGGTGCATTAGCACTTCTCTGCAGCTTCTTGTAGCAAGGACGTAAGGTTGCATCCTCGCTCTGGGCAGTTCGCAACTCCCCAGGCAGTGGGTTAGTGACAATTGCTTCTGCCTGATCAGTTTTCGTCTGAGAGCGAGTCTGAATTGCTCCCATATGGATTGGCTCCCTGGGCATTCCCAGAAAGACGTACTGGCAACCGAGGATGACGGGGAAAATGGGATCGGTCAATACAGCGGCCTTGATTGTGCCGGTGACATATCTTGACCTAATCTCCACTTTGGCAATTAGCAACTTCATGGCGACAGCACTCTTCTGCGCAGGCTGTATCTCCATGGTCTCACCTGTGAATCGTTCTGGAAGCTTCAACTTCATCATCCAAGCTAAGTGCATCTTGTGAGAGTGCATCATCAGTGAAGATGAGTACATGATTCTATAGGTAAGTCACATCATTTTTTTTAATGTTGCATATCCGTTACAGGACTTTACAGTCAACATCAGAATTTTTCAGCTGCTGTTGATGTACTAGGCAAGATTATGCTCAGTAGTGCTTTCTGAGTGACCGGTTCACATACCCCTTAAATTATCAGCGCGGCTCGAATCGCTGCCGATTACAGCGACAGCCGTAAACTCTTCGCCAGGGAGACCGGCAGTCACATCAATACATATGTAATTTCTTACTTTCTCAATCTGGATATTTTTCCTAGATACTTTCCAACGAAATCTAGATATTTATGGATGTTGTTTGGGCCATTTCTAGATACTTTGTGTGAGAGCCTGGTCATGTTGACTAACCTAACACATTCTTCCTGAGAGTTCCAGACAATCACATTCTCCTCGTGAGTTCCAGACAGTCACATTCTCTCTGCTCTGTGAGGTCCAGACAACCTCATTCTCTCTGTGATTTCCAGACAATCACATTCTCCTCGTGAGTTCGAGACAACCTCATGCTCACTGTGAGATCCAGACAATCACATGCTCACTGTGAGATCCAGACAATCACATGCTCACTGTAAGATCCAGACAATCATATATTCACTGTGAGATCCAGACAATCACATGCTCACTGTGAGATCCAGACAATCACATGCTCACTGTGAGATCCAGATAATCACATGCTCACTGTGAGATCCAGACAATCACATGCTCACTGTGAGATCCAGACAATCACATGCTCACTGTGAGATCCAGACAGTCACATGCTCACTGTGAGATCCAGACAATCACATGCTCACTGTGAGATCCAGACAATCACATGCTCACTGTGAGATCCAGACAATCACATGCTCACTGTGAGATCCAGACAATCACATGCTCACTGTGAGATCCAGACAATCACATGCTCACTGTGAGATCCAGACAATCACATGCTCACTGTGAATTCCAGACAATCACATGCTCACTGTCAGTTCCAGACAATCACATGCTCACTGTCAGTTCCAGACAATCACATGCTCACTGTGAGTTCCAGACAATCACATGCTCACTGTGAGATCCAGAAAGTCACAAGCTCTCTGTCAGTTCTAGAAATCACATGCTCACTGTGAGATCCAGAAAGTCACAAGCTCTCTGTCAGTTCTAGAAATCACATGCTCACTGTGAGATCCAGAAAGTCACAAGCTCTCTGTGATTTCCAGACTGCCAAAGTCTCACATGAAGGATAGTTGTACATAAAGAGAGAGAGAGAGAGAGAGAGAGAGAGAGAGAGAGAGAGAGAGAGAGAGAGAGAGAGAGAGAGAGAGAGAGAGATACAAGGGATGCAAACCCAAGACAGAAACCCTCAGAAGGGAAGTAATCACGATAGCTCGAGTGTCCGAGCAATCTCAGGCCTTCTAGAACGAGGGGTCAGTTTTCCTACTGCGTCGTTGACACAGGTGGAACCCGCTAGAAGCGTGCAGGGGCCACTTGCACGGGAAGCTCAAGGGAAGTCATACTCCGTGTCCACCCGACGCCCGTCAACGGGCAGACGAATACTGGACAGCAGAGAAGAAGCAGGGTTTAGCTTAAGGGGGACAAGATACAGAAACTAGTTGAATTTAGAGATTGTTGATTCATGAGATAGTTTGATAGAGTTGTGCTGTGATAGTTATGTGTATAATGATTTGTTGATGCGCTCATTGAATACTGTGATATTGTGATTAACGGCGAAATCCTTATTCGCCAGATAATAAATTAGATTATCAAGACACAGTATAGAGTTTGTTGCCTGTCTTGAACCCGAGTCCTGTTCCCTAGATTTTTAAGACCATGACACGCTATTTGGGGGCCAAGCCGTTGTGGCAAGATCAAGACTATTGAATTCTACGTAAAATTAGTGACAGTTCTTGGCTTTGCCAAGTAAAAATACTATTGCAACCATACACTACAAAGTTTCAATATTACAGCCACTATCGTCTCATAAAGATCCTTGTCCCTCTAAGAAAATATTTACAACCATGCTTATTCAAATTAACGTTGACATGACTGGATAATAACTGTGACAAAATTCTAATCTTTTTCATTGCAACGACAGATTGTTCCGCGAGAAAGTTGTGTACGTTTAAATTGTTCTCCAGCAGCGGCGAAAGAACCGGAGAACAAAACATCCATATTACAGCAAAGACACCAGTAAATCAGATAAGTCCCATAGATTTCATTCTTATTGTATCTCTAAACGGTACTCATTTTTCTTTATGTAACATTTTCTATGCATATTAGGTGACTACCAGGCGGGTTGTAGACAAAACAGATCAACAATAGATCAGATATTTATCTTACGACAAATAGCCGAGAAAAATTGGGAATATAAAAGAGATCTCCATAACATTTTTGTGGATTTTAAAAAGGCTTATGATAGTGTCCATAGGAATAGTCTATGGAATGCTATGCAGGAATTTGGAATACCAAGGAAGTTAATCAACATGACCAGACTATGCATGGAAGATACTTATAATATAGTAACATATAAAGGCAGGAAATCAGACCCCTTCCAAATAACATCTGGCTTGAAACAGGGTGATGCACTATCGCCGCTACTCTTCAATCTGGCTCTAGAGAAAGTTGTAAGGAAGGTAAAGGAGGAATGTGATATTGGAGGAACATCCAAGCTGCTTGGTTATGCAGATGATATAGATATTATAGGGCAAAGTGAACAAAAGACATTGGAAATATTGACTCACTTAAAGGGAAAAGCCCAACAGATGGGGCTGGTTATCAACCAAGATAAGACAGAATATATGGTAATTTCAAGAGACGGAATGGCTAGAAACTCTGGCCACATACAAATAGATGATATGACCATTAAAAGAACGGAAACATACAAATACCTGGGTACAATCTTCAACTGCTCCAACATCATAAGGGAAGAAATACAAGCTAGAATCAACTCTGGAAATAAGATATACTATGCACTACAACATCTACTAAAATCAAAGGCGCTATCTCGTAACACCAAAATCACAATATACATAACACTGATCAGACCAGTTGTGCTGTATGGCTCTGAAACCTGGAGTACAACGAAAGGAGACGAAGCCTTGTTACAAACCTTTGAGAACAAAATTTTAAGACGCATCTTTGGACCCATTAGGGATACACAAAGTGGAGAGTGGAAAAGAAGAAGTAACAAAGACATTTATGATCTGTTTAAGTCCCCGCTAATCACTGGTATCATGAAGGCTAATAGACTACAATGGCTGGGGCATATAGAAAGAATGGAAGATAATAGGGAAACAAAACTCGCTTACACTCAGGAAATAAATGATCGTAGACCCCGAGGTAGACCAAGAAGGCGGTGGAGAGATAATACATGTACAGACCTACAAGCACTTGGAATCAACGACTGGCAAGAGAAGGTCCACCAGAGAGACGAATGGAGACGGATTGTATTTGCAGCAAAGAACCTCAATGGCTCGGAACGCTAAAGAAGAAGATATGTACATGCAAATTTCATGTCCATTTGAAATTACTCATAGGAATTATACATGTAAACATTAAGGGACATAACCAATTGTTGTACTCCCAAACCTTTTCAAAGAGTATTAATTTCTAAAAATTTAAACTTACTTAAATTTACAAAATGTCAACACTGGTACAGTGTATCGAACTAGGGCTTAAATTAGGATATTCTGCAGATAAACTGGCGGAATGGGCGCAAAAAAACGCATTCAGAAAACGTAGCAAGAGAAGACAGGGCAGCCGAACGAGAACAAAAACGGCTAGAAATGGAGGCTGAAAATAAAAAGATGGAAATTGAGGCCGGTAACAAACAAGCTGAGAATAAAAAGCTAGAAATTGAATTAAGCGCACAAACAAAGAAATTAGAAATAGAAGAAGCGCTGAAAAAAAAAATAGAGACACAGACACAATTAAAGGTCAAACAAATGGAAATTGATTCCAATATGGAAATCTCCGTAAATAAATTAAGAAGTAAGAAAGAAGAGCATAAGTATAACAAATACAAAGGCCTGGTAAAACCCTTCTGTTCCGGAGATTCTATAAGTGCCTATTGTGAGAACTTTGAATGTTTAATGTCGTATCATAACATTCCAAAAATCGACTGGGCCATGATCTTTATGAGAAATCTGGCATTAGAACCCTTAAACGTAATTGAAACCATCCCAAAAGACATGAGAAAAGATTACGACTATCTAAATTACAGAATCTTGCAACATTTTTCATTAGACACAGCAGGATACCAATTACAATTTTCAAAGCTTGCACCATCACCCAACCAAACCTTCATAGACTATGTTTCTTCAGTTCAGGATATTTTTTTTTTACTAAAATGGATTACATCAGCAAAAATAAACAACAACTATGAGAAACTAAGGGATCTGATAATAATTGACAAAATTATGAACTCAATACCCACCTCTTTTTCTAAATTCCTACGACAGAGTGATTTTAAAACAATTGAGGAGGTCGAACAGAAAGGAAATGCCTTCTACACAGCAAATCGTGACATTTTTTGATTAAATAACACTCAAAATGATGTAGCAGCTGTCACTAACTTAAAGTACTCTAAACCAACTGAGAACAAATTTAAACCACGTACTAAAATGTCAAAGCCAGCTCTTTGTCAATATTGTCAATTCACCCATGAACAATATGCTATATGTGACAAAGCACCAATCTACCGTCAGCACCTCCAAATGATGGTAGAAAAGCAGAGAAACAAGTGAAACACCTACAGAAGAGCGGTTAAATGTTTTTTTTTCGGGCGTATGGCCACTATAACGGGCTTTGTGAGGGCCGCAAAATGATGAAGCAAGCCAATGCAGCATTAGTAGACACATCTAGTGATGAAGAAATGGATGAAGTTAATCAGTGTGACAACAAGAATGAAAGTGAGAATGAATCAGTGAATGCCCTAGAAGTCATAAACACCAATGAACATAACACCTGTAACATGTGTAAAAAGTTCCAGTTGGATACCACCCTTGAATGTGGTCATACCATTCCAATATCCAACGAAATGGCAAATGCAGCCTTGGCTTCAAAAGGCAAATTACAATTTGTAAAAGGTCTTGTAAATAACCAACTTTGTACAGTCATGCGGGACAGCGGAGCGACTCTGGTTGGTATTAAAAAGACATTAATTAAGGACAATGACTTCACAAAGAACTATGTGACATGTCGCAAATTCGCAGGTACCATTGAACGATACCCCTTGGCACGGGCCGAAATTCAAACGCCTTCAGGACAAGTACTGTGTGCGGTATTAGACAACCCGTGCGCGGACATTATTTTGGGAAATCTTCCCAACATAAAATCATGTTCAGAAGAAGAGATCCAACAATGGGAGCTAGAAAACTGCACTCTAAAACCAAGCAGTAATCCCACAATAATTGAACATTATTTTATGTCTCCAACTACCAAAAGCGTAAGGGAGACCACCAATGACGAAATTCTAAACGAATTTACAGAGGTGCACAACACAGGGGCAGTCGAATCTTTCGATCATACCACCAGCATAAAACCTCGAATTGAGGATGCCTGCAAAGAACAAAACTGTAAACATGCAAGTGTGCAACACAAAACAGAAGACGCTAACGTAGTGACCAGACAAACGACTCAGGAAACCCACGACAAGCAACTTGACGAGTCATTACAAACTGATTCAACTCTGTCACATTACTCCCAACTGAAACCATATTATGACAGAAACAACAATGACAAGAACAACCAGACAAAGAAAACAAGGGACGCTAACCAGACTAACAGAAACGACACTGATATGAACTACTACAAAAACAGAAGCACAGCACCAACAGTACTTCTTAACGACATTGCTACAAACGAAAATAAAGACGACTTTACATCAGCGACAAATTTTCTCGACCACAAAGACAATGAAGACAACTTTACATTACTGACAATTTTTCTTGAAGACAAAAACGCAGTTACATAACCATTGACTGAGACAACTCAGAAGTACCAACTACATGAGTCGAAACAATGTGTTTCTCTGGGAACAATAAACAGTAACGTTATTAATTACAAGAAACATAGCCGAGAAATACAAAGATATCCAAGGGACACTATTATTAGTTAGTTAGTCTTTCCTCTTGAGCCTAAGGCGGCGCATAGGGCAGAAGTCCTGTCTCTCCATGCTTGGCGGTTCGCTGCTACCTGTTGTAGATCTTGGATATTTACTTGGCCATTGAACGAGCCTTCTCTAATGATGGTTCTACGCAGGGCCTCTCTTGGTCTTCCCCGTTTTCTTTTCCCTACTGGTGACCATATGAGGGCTTGGTAGGGGAGTCTTGTCTTGTCCATTCTAAGTACATGGCCGATATAGTTCCAACGGCGTCTTCTTATGAAATTGGATACTGTATCTTGCTTAGTCTCTTGTCTTATTTGCGTATTGGTTCTTAAGTCTGTCCAGTGGATGTTTAGAAGTCTTCTAAGACATTTGTTCTCAAAATTATCAAATTTTTTTTTATCTAAAGCTACCGTTGATTTCCAACTTTCACATCCATACGTTAACACTGGAATCACACAAGAGTTGAAGGTTTTAAGTTTTGTGTGTTTGCTGAGTGTCTTTGACTTCCAGATGTTTGACAGTTTATTGAAGGCACTAGATGCCAGTGCGATTCTAGATGATATTTCTGGCGTTGAGTCCTCTGTAGATGTCATTTTGCTTCCTAGGTATGTGAAGCTGTTAACTTTTTCAAGAAAGTAACTGTTCAATTTTGTGTCATCTGAACTGTTGGTAAGATCAATAGTCTTTGTTTTTGTGGTGTTAATTTGGAGACCAATTTGCCCTGAAACATTTTGGAGGTGGTTTATTTTCTCTTGGGCATCCGGGTGTGTTGAACTCAAAAGCACTATGTCGTCGGCAAAGTCCAGGTCTTCTAGAATTTTGTCAACCCAATGGATACCCATATTTGTGTTGTTTGTGCATTTGCGCATGACCCAATCGATAGCTATTCCAAAGAGCATCGGTGATAAGACACAACCCTGTTTCACTCCTGTTTCAATTGAGAACCAGTCAGAGTTGCCTGTTTCTGTTCTTACGCAGCAACGTGTCTCTTTGTAGAAAGATTTTATGACGTTGGTATATTTGGAAGGAAAACCATAGATGTTAACTAGATTCCAAAGTGAAGGACGGTGGATACTGTCGAAGGCTTTTTGAAAGTCTACAAAGTTGGTGATTAATTTCGACAGGAATTCTACGGAGTCTTCAATGATCCCTCTGAGGGTGAAAATGTGGTCTATTACACTATTATTGACAAAGAAATTTTAATAACAAACAAGTGTCATCATATGCATTCAGCGCAAATCTATCATCTATCAATGACACATAAAACAGAAACGGAAACAACACACAAATCTGCAGAAAATTATGCAGATATTGATATAGCATCATCAAACAACAATCATGCAAGCAAACAGTATGCAGATAAACAAACACAAACAATTGACTTCACGCAAAATCAAAAGCAGAAACGATTGCATATAAACAAACCGCTTTATTGCATGAACGGAAACAGCAAACGATACGTGTCGAAATCCATCAGCAGAAAAACTAGCAACATTTGCAAATCACCATCTACCAGTTTAGCAAACAAATACAGCAATTTCTTTGAAACACGCAACTCAACCAACAAGACTAGACAATCACATTCACTAAACATTAGAATGAACAGAGTCAAACTACTGTCACTCTTGCTACTTTTGCTGTCGACACAACTTGCAACAACACTACATATCTTTCAAAATAGATCCTGGACAACAGTCATGAGAACAAACCAACCATCCTTCATACTCACCATCTCACTCATATATCAGTAAACATTTCGCCACATTGAAATTGTAAAAACCATTATACAGTTCATTAACTCCTATTGGTGCAAAATGATTCATATAACCCTGATATATGCCTATTGTAAATTCATATTCACTTTTACATTGTTTAGATTTATTATTACATCAATAATCATACAATTATGTATTATTTGGAATTGTAAGAGTATCAGTTTAGAAGATACAATTTGCAAACTGAAATCTATTTTTTCCGAACCACCCATCCTCAGATTATCAAACATTGATTTACCATTTATATTAACCACAGATTCAAGTGTTATCGCGATCGGAGGATGTCTAATGCAATAATATGAGGGCATGAATCACCCAGTCTTGTACGTAAGCCGGAAGTTGAAAGCAGCTGAAACCAGATATTCCACAGCTGAATTGGAGGCCTTAAGTTTGGTTTTCTGTGTTCTTCGATTACGTAAGTTCCTCCTGGGCACCCACTTCGTTGTTAGTTAGTTAGTTAGTCTTTCCTCTTGAGCCTAAGGCGGCGCATAGGGCAGAAGTTCTGTCTCTCCATGCTTGGCGGTTCGCTGCTACCTGTTGTAGATCTTGGATATTTACTTGGCCATTGAATGAGCCTTCTCTAATGATGGTTCTACGCAGGGTCTCTCTTGGTCTTCCCCGTTTTCTTTTCCCTACTGGTGACCATATGAGGGCTTGGTAGGGGAGTCTTGACTTGTCCATTCTGAGTACATGGCCGATGTAGTTCCAACGGCGTCTTCTTATGAAATTGGATACTGTATTTTGCTTTGTCTCTTGTCTTATTTGCGAATTGGTTCTGAAGTCTGTCCAGTGGATGTTTAGAAGTCTTCTAAGACATTTGTTCTCAAAAGTGTCTAATTTTTTTTATCTAAAGCTACCGTTGATTTCCAACTTTCACATCCATACGTTAACACTGGAATCACACAAGAGTTGAAGATTTTAAGTTTTGTGTGTTTGCTGAGTGTCTTTGACTTCCAGATGTTTGACAGTTTATTGAAGGCACTAGATGCCAGTGCGATTCTAGATGATATTTCTGGCGTTGAGTCCCCTGTAGATGTCATTTTGCTTCCTAGGTATGTAAAGCTGTTGACTTTTTCAAGAACGTAGCTGTTCAATTTGGTGTCATCTGAACTGTTGGTAAGATCAATAGTCTTTGTTTTTGTGGTGTTAATTTGGAGACCAATTTGCCCTGAAACATTTTGGAGGTGGTTTATTTTCTCTTGGGCATCCGGGTGTGTTGAACTCAAAAGCACTATGTCGTCGGCAAAGTCCAGGTCTTCTAGAATTTTGTCAACCCAATGGATACCCATATTTGTGTTGTTTGTGCATTTGCGCATGACCCAATCGATAGCTATTCCAAAAAGCATCGGTGATAAGACACAACCCTGTTTCACTCCTGTTTCGACTGAGAACCAGTCAGAGTTGCCTGTTTCTGTTCTTACGCAGCAACGTGTTTCTGTAGAAAGATTTTATGACGTTGGTATATTTGGAAGGAAAACCATAGATGTTAACTAGATTCCAAAGTGAAGGATGGTGGATACTGTCGAAGGCTTTTTGAAAGTCGACGAAGTTGGTGATTAATTTCGACTGGAATTCTACGGAGTCTTCAATGATTATTCTGAGGGTGAAAATGTGGTCTATGCATGACCGTTTTGGTCTGAAGCCTGCTTGTTCTTCTCTGAGCCTTTCATCTATAGCCTTTTTCAATCTCTCAAGTAACATGCTACAAAAATGTTTTCCTGGTACTGACAATAGAGTGATACCACGCCAATTATTGCAATCAGATATATCGCCCTTTTTAGGCAATTTGAAAATTACACCATCTTTCCACTGTTGTGGTGGGGATTCGCTTTGCCAGATTTCATTGATCAGCTGTAACAAACGTTGTAAGGTGTTCTCATCTGCTGCTTTGAGCATTTCTCCTGAGATTTCATCTTCACCAACAGCTTTGTTGTTCTTTAATTTTTTTTATGGCTGCTTTAATCTCTTCCATGGTGAATGACTCGCAGGAGGCATCTAGTGGGGGCATAGTAATTTCTCCATCCAGGTTCGGAACAGTGTCAGGCTGCGGTCTATTTAATATTTCTTTGAAATGTTCTGCCCATCGTTGCTTTTGAAGGTCATCAGATAACAATGATTGCCTTGTTTGTCTTTGATGGGTATATTTGGTGTAGGTGAGTGATTGCATAGTTGCTTCATGATATGGAATATGGCTCTGTTGTTTCCAGTTCTGGCAGCTGCTTCGGCTTCGGAGGCCAGGCTGTGAAAAAAGTTCTGTTTGTCTTTTCGTGCGCTTGATTTCACCTCTTTATCCAAGATAGAGTATTTTTGCTTATGGGTATCATATGTAGATGTGTCTTTTGCAGAAAGAAGTGTTAGTTTTGCTTGTTTTCTTTCTTGTATCTTCGTCCAGGTGTTATCGCTTAGCTACTTCTTCTTCTGTCTTTGTACGTAGCCGACTGTGTTTGTTGCAGCATTTAGCAAGGTATTTTTTTAAGGAAATTCCAATTTTCTTCAATGTTGTTTTTAATATTCGCATTGCTCGATACACTTTCTTTGTTATCATAGCTGCTTCGTACCTCTGAATTGAATGCGAGTTGGTGTTCTTTAGTCAGTAGTATGCTTCGTTGTGCTCACAGATAATTCGTCACTGCTGGTCATTAGAGAGGGCAAACCCAAAAATCACAGATTTGCAAGATGGTGCCTTTTGTTACAAGATTTTGATTTTGAAATCCACCACATCAAAGGCAAAGATAATTTAATTCCTGATATTTTATCAAGATTACCCAATGCACCAGCAGAGTGACACTATGCACTCTAATATTTGCCATATGACGAACTGTGATATATTTGTCTAATATTTTAATCTTATGCATCAAATTCAGTGTACCTCTACACTTACCGCAGAACTGCATGACTATCAACAGGCTATATATATCGACAGCCAATGAACGAATTCACAGAGGTGCACAACACAGGGGCAGTCGAATCTTTCGATCATACTACCAGCACAAAACCTCGAATTGAGGATGCCTGCAAAGAACAAAACTGTACACCTGCAAGTGTGCAACACAAAACAGAAGACGCTAACGTCGTGACCAGACAAACTACTCAGAGAACCCACGACGAACAACTTGACGAGTCATTACAAATTATTTCACCCGAAATTACCATTACTAAATTCAGTCAAGAACAGAGGACTGATCCCACTCTGTCAAATTACTCCCAACTGAAACCATATTATGCCAGAAACAACATAGACATGAAAAACCAGACATAGACAACAGAGGACGTTAACCAGACTAACACAAACGACACTGATATGAACTACAACAAAAACAGAAGCACAGCACCAACAGTACTTCTTAAAGACAATGCTACAAAGGAAAATGAAGAGAATTCTACATTAACGACAAATTTTCTTCACGACAAAGACAATGAAGACAACTTCACATTACTGACAATTTTTCTTGAAGACAAAAACGCAGTTACCAAACCATTGACTGAGACAACTCACAAGTACCAACTACATGAGTCGAAACAATGTGTTTCTCTGGGAACAATAAACAGTGACGTTATTAATTACAAGAAACATAACCAAGAAATACAAAGATATCCAAGGGACACTATTATTGACAAAGAAGTATTAACAACAAACAAGTGTCATCATATGCATTCATCGCAAATCTATCATCTATCAATGACACATAAAACAAAAACGGAAACAACACAGAAACCTGCAGAAAGTTATGCAGATACGGAAATAACATCATCAAACAACAATCATACAAGCAAACAGTATGCAAATAAACAAACACAAACAATTGACTTCACACAAAATCAAAGTCAGAAACGATTGCATACAAACAAACCGCGTTATTGCATGAACAGAAACAGCAAACGATACGTGTCGAAATCCATCAGCAGAAAAACTAGCAACATTTGCAAATCACCATCTACCAGTTTAGCAGACAAATACAGCAATTTCTTTGAAACACACAACTCAACCAACAAGACTAGACAATCACATTCACCAAACATTAGAATGAACAGAGTCAAACTACTGACACTCTTGCTACTTTTGCTGTCGACACAACTTGCAACAACACTACATATCTTTCAAAATAGATCCTGGACAACAGTCATGAGAACAAACCAACCATCCTTCATACTCACCATCTCACTCATATATCAGTAAACATTTCGCCACATTGAAATTGTAAAAACCATTATACAGTTCATTAACTCCTATTGGTGCAAAATCATTCATATAACCCTGATATATGCCTATTGTAAATTCATATTCACTTTTACATTGTTTAGATTTATTATTACATCAATAATCATACAATTATGTATTATTTGGAATTGTAAGAGTATCAGTTTAGAAGATACAATTTGCAAACTGAAATCTATTTTTTCCGAACCACCCATCCTCAGATTATCAAACATTGATTTACCATTTATATTAACCACAGATTCAAGTGTTATCGCGATCGGAGGATGTCTAATGCAATAATATGAGGGCATGAATCACCCAGTCTTGTACGTAAGCCGGAAGTTGAAAGCAGCTGAAACCAGATATTCCACAGCTGAATTGGAGGCCTTAAGTTTGGTTTTCTGTGTTCTTCGATTACGTAAGTTCCTCCTGGGCACCCACTTCGTTGTTAGTTAGTTAGTTAGTCTTTCCTCTTGAGCCTAAGGCGGCGCATAGGGCAGAAGTCCTGTCTCTCCATGCTTGGCGGTTCGCTGCTACCTGTTGTAGAGCTTGGATATTTACTTGGCCATTGAATGAGCCTTCTCTAATGATGGTTCTACGCAGGGTCTCTCTTGGTCTTCCCCGTTTTCTTTTCCCTACTGGTGACCATATGAGGGCTTGGTAGGGGAGTCTTGACTTGTCCATTCTGAGTACATGGCCGATGTAGTTCCAACGGCGTCTTCTTATGAAATTGGATACTGTATCTTTGCTTTAGTCTCTTGTCTTATTTGCGAATTGGTTCTGAAGTCTGTCCAGTGGATGTTTAGAAGTCTTCTAAGACATTTGTTCTCAAAATTGTCTAATTTTTTTTATCTAAAGCTACCGTTGATTTCCAACTTTCACATCCATACGTTAACACTGGAATCACACAAGAGTTGAAGATTTTAAGTTTTGTGTGTTTGCTGAGTGTCTTTGACTTCCAGATGTTTGACAGTTTATTGAAGGCACTAGATGCCAGTGCGATTCTAGATGATATTTCTGGCGTTGAGTCCCCTGTAGATGTCATTTTGCTTCCTAGGTATGTAAAGCTGTTGACTTTTTCAAGAACGTAGCTGTTCAATTTGGTGTCATCTGAACTGTTGGTAAGATCAATAGTCTTTGTTTTTGTGGTGTTAATTTGGAGACCAATTTGCCCTGAAACATTTTGGAGGTGGTTTATTTTCTCTTGGGCATCCGGGTGTGTTGAACTCAAAAGCACTATGTCGTCGGCAAAGTCCAGGTCTTCTAGAATTTTGTCAACCCAATGGATACCCATATTTGTGTTGTTTGTGCATTTGCGCATGACCCAATCGATAGCTATTCCAAAAAGCATCGGTGATAAGACACAACCCTGTTTCACTCATGTTTCGACTGAGAACCAGTCAGAGTTGCCTGTTTCTGTTCTTACGCAGCAACGTGTTTCTGTAGAAAGATTTTATGACGTTGGTATATTTGGAAGGAAAACCATAGATGTTAACTAGATTCCAAAGTGAAGGACGGTGGATACTGTCGAAGGCTTTTTGAAAGTCGACGAAGTTGGTGATTAATTTCGACTGGAATTCTACGGAGTCTTCAATGATTATTCTGAGGGTGAAAATGTGGTCTATGCATGACCGTTTTGGTCTGAAGCCTGCTTGTTCTTCTCTGAGCCTTTCATCTATAGCCTTTTTCAATCTCTCAAGTAACATGCTACAAAAATGTTTTCCTGGTACTGACAATAGAGTGATACCACGCCAATTATTGCAATCAGATATATCGCCCTTTTTAGGCAATTTGAAAATTACACCATCTTTCCACTGTTGTGGTGGGGATTCGCTTTGCCAGATTTCATTGATCAGCTGTAACAAACGTTGTAAGGTGTTCTCATCTGCTGCTTTGAGCATTTCTCCTGAGATTTCATCTTCACCAACAGCTTTGTTGTTCTTAATTTTTTTATGGCTGCTTTAATCTCTTCCATGGTGAATGACTCGCAGGAGGCATCTAGTGGGGGCATAGTAATTTCTCCATCCAGGTTCGGAACAGTGTCAGGCTGCGGTCTATTTAATATTTCTTTGAAATGTTCTGCCCATCGTTGCTTTTGAAGGTCATCAGATAACAATGATTGCCTTGTTTGTCTTTGATGGGTATATTTGGTGTAGGTGAGTGATTGCATAGTTGCTTCATGATATGGAATATGGCTCTGTTGTTTCCAGTTCTGGCAGCTGCTTCGGCTTCGGAGGCCAGGCTGTGAAAAAAGTTCTGTTTGTCTTTTCGTGCGCTTGATTTCACCTCTTTATCCAAGATAGAGTATTTTTGCTTATGGGTATCATATGTAGATGTGTCTTTGCAGAAAGAAGTGTTAGTTTTGCTTGTTTTCTTTCTTGTATCTTCGTCCAGGTGTTATCGCTTAGCTACTTCTTCTTCTGTCTTTGTACGTAGCCGACTGTGTTTGTTGCAGCATTTAGCAAGGTATTTTTTTAAGGAAATTCCAATTTTCTTCAATGTTGTTTTTAATATTCGCATTGCTCGATACACTTTCTTTGTTAGCATAGCTGCTTCGTACCTCTGAATTGAATGCGAGTTGGTGTTCTTTAGTCAGTAGTATGCTTCGTTGTGCTCACAGATAATTCGTCACTGCTGGTCATTAGAGAGGGCAAACCCAAAAATCACAGATTTGCAAGATGGTGCCTTTTGTTACAAGATTTTGATTTTGAAATCCACCACATCAAAGGCAAAGATAATTTAATTCCTGATATTTTATCAAGATTACCCAATGCACCAGCAGAGTGACACTATGCACTCTAATATTTGCCATATGACGAACTGTGATATATTTGTCTAATATTTTAATCTTATGCATCAAATTCAGTGTACCTCTACACTTACCGCAGAACTGCATGACTATCAACAGGCTATATATATCGACAGCCAATGAACGAATTCACAGAGGTGCACAACACAGGGGCAGTCGAATCTTTCGATCATACTACCAGCACAAAACCTCGAATTGAGGATGCCTGCAAAGAACAAAACTGTACACCTGCAAGTGTGCAACACAAAACAGAAGACGCTAACGTCGTGACCAGACAAACTACTCAGAGAACCCACGACGAACAACTTGACGAGTCATTACAAATTATTTCACCCGAAATTACCATTACTAAATTCAGTCAAGAACAGAGGACTGATCCCACTCTGTCAAATTACTCCCAACTGAAACCATATTATGCCAGAAACAACATAGACATGAAAAACCAGACAGAAACAACAGAGGACGTTAACCAGACTAACACAAACGACACTGATATGAACTACAACAAAAACAGAAGCACAGCACCAACAGTACTTCTTAAAGACAATGCTACAAAGGAAAATGAAGAGAATTCTACATTAACGACAAATTTTCTTCACGACAAAGACAATGAAGACAACTTCACATTACTGACAATTTTTCTTGAAGACAAAAACGCAGTTACCAAACCATTGACTGAGACAACTCACAAGTACCAACTACATGAGTCGAAACAATGTGTTTCTCTGGGAACAATAAACAGTGACGTTATTAATTACAAGAAACATAACCAAGAAATACAAAGATATCCAAGGGACACTATTATTGACAAAGAAGTATTAACAACAAACAAGTGTCATCATATGCATTCATCGCAAATCTATCATCTATCAATGACACATAAAACAAAAACGGAAACAACACAGAAACCTGCAGAAAGTTATGCAGATACGGAAATAACATCATCAAACAACAATCATACAAGCAAACAGTATGCAAATAAACAAACACAAACAATTGACTTCACACAAAATCAAAGTCAGAAACGATTGCATACAAACAAACCGCGTTATTGCATGAACAGAAACAGCAAACGATACGTGTCGAAATCCATCAGCAGAAAAACTAGCAACATTTGCAAATCACCATCTACCAGTTTAGCAGACAAATACAGCAATTTCTTTGAAACACACAACTCAACCAACAAGACTAGACCATCACATTCACCAAACATTAGAATGAACAGAGTCAAACTACTGACACTCTTGCTACTTTTGCTGTCGACACAACTTGCAACAACACTACATATCTTTCAAAATAGATCCTGGACAACAGTCATGAGAACAAACCAACCATCCTTCATACTCACCATCTCACTCATATATCAGTAAACATTTCGCCACATTGAAATTGTAAAAACCATTATACAGTTCATTAACTCCTATTGGTGCAAAATCATTCATATAACCCTGATATATGCCTATTGTAAATTCATATTCACTTTTACATTGTTTAGATTTATTATTACATCAATAATCATACAATTATGTATTATTTGGAATTGTAAGAGTATCAGTTTAGAAGATACAATTTGCAAACTGAAATCTATTTTTTCCGAACCACCCATCCTCAGATTATCAAACATTGATTTACCATTTATATTAACCACAGATTCAAGTGTTATCGCGATCGGAGGATGTCTAATGCAATAATATGAGGGCATGAATCACCCAGTCTTGTACGTAAGCCGGAAGTTGAAAGCAGCTGAAACCAGATATTCCACAGCTGAATTGGAGGCCTTAAGTTTGGTTTTCTGTGTTCTTCGATTACGTAAGTTCCTCCTGGGCACCCACTTCGTTGTTAGTTAGTTAGTTAGTCTTTCCTCTTGAGCCTAAGGCGGCGCATAGGGCAGAAGTCCTGTCTCTCCATGCTTGGCGGTTCGCTGCTACCTGTTGTAGATCTTGGATATTTACTTGGCCATTGAATGAGCCTTCTCTAATGATGGTTCTACGCAGGGTCTCTCTTGGTCTTCCCCGTTTTCTTTTCCCTACTGGTGACCATATGAGGGCTTGGTAGGGGAGTCTTGACTTGTCCATTCTGAGTACATGGCCGATGTAGTTCCAACGGCGTCTTCTTATGAAATTGGATACTGTATTTTGCTTTGTCTCTTGTCTTATTTGCGAATTGGTTCTGAAGTCTGTCCAGTGGATGTTTAGAAGTCTTCTAAGACATTTGTTCTCAAAAGTGTCTAATTTTTTTATCTAAAGCTACCGTTGATTTCCAACTTTCACATCCATACGTTAACACTGGAATCACACAAGAGTTGAAGATTTTAAGTTTTGTGTGTTTGCTGAGTGTCTTTGACTTCCAGATGTTTGACAGTTTATTGAAGGCACTAGATGCCAGTGCGATTCTAGATGATATTTCTGGTGTTGAGTCCCCTGTAGATGTCATTTTGCTTCCTAGGTATGTAAAGCTGTTGACTTTTTCAAGAACGTAGCTGTTCAATTTGGTGTCATCTGAACTGTTGGTAAGATCAATAGTCTTTGTTTTTGTGGTGTTAATTTGGAGACCAATTTGCCCTGAAACATTTTGGAGGTAGGTTTATTTTCTCTTGGGCATCCGGGTGTGTTGAACTCAAAAGCACTATGTCGTCGGCAAAGTCCAGGTCTTCTAGAATTTTGTCAACCCAATGGATACCCATATTTGTGTTGTTTGTGCATTTGCGCATGACCCAATCGATAGCTATTCCAAAAAGCATCGGTGATAAGACACAACCCTGTTTCACTCCTGTTTCGACTGAGAACCAGTCAGAGTTGCCTGTTTCTGTTCTTACGCAGCAACGTGTTTCTGTAGAAAGATTTTATGACGTTGGTATATTTGGAAGGAAAACCATAGATGTTAACTAGATTCCAAAGTGAAGGACGGTGGATACTGTCGAAGGCTTTTTGAAAGTCGACGAAGTTGGTGATTAATTTCGACTGGAATTCTACGGAGTCTTCAATGATTATTCTGAGGGTGAA
Organism: Cepaea nemoralis; assembly: GCA_014155875.1. NCBI lineage: Eukaryota > Metazoa > Mollusca > Gastropoda > Stylommatophora > Helicidae > Cepaea > Cepaea nemoralis. The sequence continues at coordinate 138,483 of JACEFZ010002186.1, forward strand.
AATGTGGTCTATGCATGACCGTTTTGGTCTGAAGCCTGCTTGTTCTTCTCTGAGCCTTTCATCTATAGCCTTTTTCAATCTCTCAAGTAACATGCTACAAAAATGTTTTCCTGGTACTGACAATAGAGTGATACCACGCCAATTATTGCAATCAGATATATCGCCCTTTTTAGGCAATTTGAAAATTACACCATCTTTCCACTGTTGTGGTGGGGATTCGCTTTGCCAGATTTCATTGATCAGCTGTAACAAACGTTGTAAGGTGTTCTCATCTGCTGCTTTGAGCATTTCTCCTGAGATTTCATCTTCACCAACAGCTTTGTTGTTCTTTAATTTTTTTATGGCTGCTTTAATCTCTTCCATGGTGAATGACTCGCAGGAGGCATCTAGTGGGGGCATAGTAATTTCTCCATCCAGGTTCGGAACAGTGTCAGGCTGCGGTCTATTTAATATTTCTTTGAAATGTTCTGCCCATCGTTGCTTTTGAAGGTCATCAGATAACAATGATTGCCTTGTTTGTCTTTGATGGGTATATTTGGTGTAGGTGAGTGATTGCATAGTTGCTTCATGATATGGAATATGGCTCTGTTGTTTCCAGTTCTGGCAGCTGCTTCGGCTTCGGAGGCCAGGCTGTGAAAAAAGTTCTGTTTGTCTTTTCGTGCGCTTGATTTCACCTCTTTATCCAAGATAGAGTATTTTTGCTTATGGGTATCATATGTAGATGTGTCTTTTGCAGAAAGAAGTGTTAGTTTTGCTTGTTTTCTTTCTTGTATCTTCGTCCAGGTGTTATCGCTTAGCTACTTCTTCTTCTGTCTTTGTACGTAGCCGACTGTGTTTGTTGCAGCATTTAGCAAGGTATTTTTTTTAAGGAAATTCCAATTTTCTTCAATGTTGTTTTTAATATTCGCATTGCTCGATACACTTTCTTTGTTAGCATAGCTGCTTCGTACCTCTGAATTGAATGCGAGTTGGTGTTCTTTAGTCAGTAGTATGCTTCGTTGTGCTCACAGATAATTCGTCACTGCTGGTCATTAGAGAGGGCAAACCCAAAAATCACAGATTTGCAAGATGGTGCCTTTTGTTACAAGATTTTGATTTTGAAATCCACCACATCAAAGGCAAAGATAATTTAATTCCTGATATTTTATCAAGATTACCCAATGCACCAGCAGAGTGACACTATGCACTCTAATATTTGCCATATGACGAACTGTGATATATTTGTCTAATATTTTAATCTTATGCATCAAATTCAGTGTACCTCTACACTTACCGCAGAACTGCATGACTATCAACAGGCTATATATATCGACAGCCAATGAACGAATTCACAGAGGTGCACAACACAGGGGCAGTCGAATCTTTCGATCATACTACCAGCACAAAACCTCGAATTGAGGATGCCTGCAAAGAACAAAACTGTACACCTGCAAGTGTGCAACACAAAACAGAAGACGCTAACGTCGTGACCAGACAAACTACTCAGAGAACCCACGACGAACAACTTGACGAGTCATTACAAATTATTTCACCCGAAATTACCATTACTAAATTCAGTCAAGAACAGAGGACTGATCCCACTCTGTCAAATTACTCCCAACTGAAACCATATTATGCCAGAAACAACATAGACATGAAAAACCAGACAGAGACAACAGAGGACGTTAACCAGACTAACACAAACGACACTGATATGAACTACAACAAAAACAGAAGCACAGCACCAACAGTACTTCTTAAAGACAATGCTACAAAGGAAAATGAAGAGAATTCTACATTAACGACAAATTTTCTTCACGACAAAGACAATGAAGACAACTTCACATTACTGACAATTTTTCTTGAAGACAAAAACGCAGTTACCAAACCATTGACTGAGACAACTCACAAGTACCAACTACATGAGTCGAAACAATGTGTTTCTCTGGGAACAATAAACAGTGACGTTATTAATTACAAGAAACATAACCAAGAAATACAAAGATATCCAAGGGACACTATTATTGACAAAGAAGTATTAACAACAAACAAGTGTCATCATATGCATTCATCGCAAATCTATCATCTATCAATGACACATAAAACAAAAACGGAAACAACACAGAAACCTGCAGAAAGTTATGCAGATACGGAAATAACATCATCAAACAACAATCATACAAGCAAACAGTATGCAAATAAACAAACACAAACAATTGACTTCACACAAAATCAAAGTCAGAAACGATTGCATACAAACAAACCGCGTTATTGCATGAACAGAAACAGCAAACGATACGTGTCGAAATCCATCAGCAGAAAAACTAGCAACATTTGCAAATCACCATCTACCAGTTTAGCAGACAAATACAGCAATTTCTTTGAAACACACAACTCAACCAACAAGACTAGACAATCACATTCACCAAACATTAGAATGAACAGAGTCAAACTACTGACACTCTTGCTACTTTTGCTGTCGACACAACTTGCAACAACACTACATATCTTTCAAAATAGATCCTGGACAACAGTCATGAGAACAAACCAACCATCCTTCATACTCACCATCTCACTCATATATCAGTAAACATTTCGCCACATTGAAATTGTAAAAACCATTATACAGTTCATTAACTCCTATTGGTGCAAAATCATTCATATAACCCTGATATATGCCTATTGTAAATTCATATTCACTTTTACATTGTTTAGATTTATTATTACATCAATAATCATACAATTATGTATTATTTGGAATTGTAAGAGTATCAGTTTAGAAGATACAATTTGCAAACTGAAATCTATTTTTTCCGAACCACCCATCCTCAGATTATCAAACATTGATTTACCATTTATATTAACCACAGATTCAAGTGTTATCGCGATCGGAGGATGTCTAATGCAATAATATGAGGGCATGAATCACCCAGTCTTGTACGTAAGCCGGAAGTTGAAAGCAGCTGAAACCAGATATTCCACAGCTGAATTGGAGGCCTTAAGTTTGGTTTTCTGTGTTCTTCGATTACGTAAGTTCCTCCTGGGCACCCACTTCGTTGTTAGTTAGTTAGTTAGTCTTTCCTCTTGAGCCTAAGGCGGCGCATAGGGCAGAAGTTCTGTCTCTCCATGCTTGGCGGTTCGCTGCTACCTGTTGTAGATCTTGGATATTTACTTGGCCATTGAATGAGCCTTCTCTAATGATGGTTCTACGCAGGGTCTCTCTTGGTCTTCCCCGTTTTCTTTTCCCTACTGGTGACCATATGAGGGCTTGGTAGGGGAGTCTTGACTTGTCCATTCTGAGTACATGGCCGATGTAGTTCCAACGGCGTCTTCTTATGAAATTGGATACTGTATTTTGCTTTGTCTCTTGTCTTATTTGCGAATTGGTTCTGAAGTCTGTCCAGTGGATGTTTAGAAGTCTTCTAAGACATTTGTTCTCAAAAGTGTCTAATTTTTTTTTATCTAAAGCTACCGTTGATTTCCAACTTTCACATCCATACGTTAACACTGGAATCACACAAGAGTTGAAGATTTTAAGTTTTGTGTGTTTGCTGAGTGTCTTTGACTTCCAGATGTTTGACAGTTTATTGAAGGCACTAGATGCCAGTGCGATTCTAGATGATATTTCTGGCGTTGAGTCCCCTGTAGATGTCATTTTGCTTCCTAGGTATGTAAAGCTGTTGACTTTTTCAAGAACGTAGCTGTTCAATTTGGTGTCATCTGAACTGTTGGTAAGATCAATAGTCTTTGTTTTTGTGGTGTTAATTTGGAGACCAATTTGCCCTGAAACATTTTGGAGGTGGTTTATTTTCTCTTGGGCATCCGGGTGTGTTGAACTCAAAAGCACTATGTCGTCGGCAAAGTCCAGGTCTTCTAGAATTTTGTCAACCCAATGGATACCCATATTTGTGTTGTTTGTGCATTTGCGCATGACCCAATCGATAGCTATTCCAAAAAGCATCGGTGATAAGACACAACCCTGTTTCACTCATGTTTCGACTGAGAACCAGTCAGAGTTGCCTGTTTCTGTTCTTACGCAGCAACGTGTTTCTGTAGAAAGATTTTATGACGTTGGTATATTTGGAAGGAAAACCATAGATGTTAACTAGATTCCAAAGTGAAGGACGGTGGATACTGTCGAAGGCTTTTTGAAAGTCGACGAAGTTGGTGATTAATTTCGACTGGAATTCTACGGAGTCTTCAATGATTATTCTGAGGGTGAAAATGTGGTCTATGCATGACCGTTTTGGTCTGAAGCCTGCTTGTTCTTCTCTGAGCCTTTCATCTATAGCCTTTTTCAATCTCTCAAGTAACATGCTACAAAAATGTTTTCCTGGTACTGACAATAGAGTGATACCACGCCAATTATTGCAATCAGATATATCGCCCTTTTTAGGCAATTTGAAAATTACACCATCTTTCCACTGTTGTGGTGGGGATTCGCTTTGCCAGATTTCATTGATCAGCTGTAACAAACGTTGTAAGGTGTTCTCATCTGCTGCTTTGAGCATTTCTCCTGAGATTTCATCTTCACCAACAGCTTTGTTGTTCTTTAATTTTTTTATGGCTGCTTTAATCTCTTCCATGGTGAATGACTCGCAGGAGGCATCTAGTGGGGGCATAGTAATTTCTCCATCCAGGTTCGGAACAGTGTCAGGCTGCGGTCTATTTAATATTTCTTTGAAATGTTCTGCCCATCGTTGCTTTTGAAGGTCATCAGATAACAATGATTGCCTTGTTTGTCTTTGATGGGTATATTTGGTGTAGGTGAGTGATTGCATAGTTGCTTCATGATATGGAATATGGCTCTGTTGTTTCCAGTTCTGGCAGCTGCTTCGGCTTCGGAGGCCAGGCTGTGAAAAAAGTTCTGTTTGTCTTTTCGTGCGCTTGATTTCACCTCTTTATCCAAGATAGAGTATTTTTGCTTATGGGTATCATATGTAGATGTGTCTTTTGCAGAAAGAAGTGTTAGTTTTGCTTGTTTTCTTTCTTGTATCTTCGTCCAGGTGTTATCGCTTAGCTACTTCTTCTTCTGTCTTTGTACGTAGCCGACTGTGTTTGTTGCAGCATTTAGCAAGGTATTTTTTTTAAGGAAATTCCAATTTTCTTCAATGTTGTTTTTAATATTCGCATTGCTCGATACACTTTCTTTGTTAGCATAGCTGCTTCGTACCTCTGAATTGAATGCGAGTTGGTGTTCTTTAGTCAGTAGTATGCTTCGTTGTGCTCACAGATAATTCGTCACTGCTGGTCATTAGAGAGGGCAAACCCAAAAATCACAGATTTGCAAGATGGTGCCTTTTGTTACAAGATTTTGATTTTGAAATCCACCACATCAAAGGCAAAGATAATTTAATTCCTGATATTTTATCAAGATTACCCAATGCACCAGCAGAGTGACACTATGCACTCTAATATTTGCCATATGACGAACTGTGATATATTTGTCTAATATTTTAATCTTATGCATCAAATTCAGTGTACCTCTACACTTACCGCAGAACTGCATGACTATCAACAGGCTATATATATCGACAGCCAATGAACGAATTCACAGAGGTGCACAACACAGGGGCAGTCGAATCTTTCGATCATACTACCAGCACAAAACCTCGAATTGAGGATGCCTGCAAAGAACAAAACTGTACACCTGCAAGTGTGCAACACAAAACAGAAGACGCTAACGTCGTGACCAGACAAACTACTCAGAGAACCCACGACGAACAACTTGACGAGTCATTACAAATTATTTCACCCGAAATTACCATTACTAAATTCAGTCAAGAACAGAGGACTGATCCCACTCTGTCAAATTACTCCCAACTGAAACCATATTATGCCAGAAACAACATAGACATGAAAAACCAGACAGAGACAACAGAGGACGTTAACCAGACTAACACAAACGACACTGATATGAACTACAACAAAAACAGAAGCACAGCACCAACAGTACTTCTTAAAGACAATGCTACAAAGGAAAATGAAGAGAATTCTACATTAACGACAAATTTTCTTCACGACAAAGACAATGAAGACAACTTCACATTACTGACAATTTTTCTTGAAGACAAAAACGCAGTTACCAAACCATTGACTGAGACAACTCACAAGTACCAACTACATGAGTCGAAACAATGTGTTTCTCTGGGAACAATAAACAGTGACGTTATTAATTACAAGAAACATAACCAAGAAATACAAAGATATCCAAGGGACACTATTATTGACAAAGAAGTATTAACAACAAACAAGTGTCATCATATGCATTCATCGCAAATCTATCATCTATCAATGACACATAAAACAAAAACGGAAACAACACAGAAACCTGCAGAAAGTTATGCAGATACGGAAATAACATCATCAAACAACAATCATACAAGCAAACAGTATGCAAATAAACAAACACAAACAATTGACTTCACACAAAATCAAAGTCAGAAACGATTGCATACAAACAAACCGCGTTATTGCATGAACAGAAACAGCAAACGATACGTGTCGAAATCCATCAGCAGAAAAACTAGCAACATTTGCAAATCACCATCTACCAGTTTAGCAGACAAATACAGCAATTTCTTTGAAACACACAACTCAACCAACAAGACTAGACAATCACATTCACCAAACATTAGAATGAACAGAGTCAAACTACTGACACTCTTGCTACTTTTGCTGTCGACACAACTTGCAACAACACTACATATCTTTCAAAATAGATCCTGGACAACAATCATGAGAACAAACCAACTATCCTTCATACTCACCATCTCACTCATATATCAGCAAACATTCCGCCACATTGAAATTGTAAAAACCATTATACAGTTCATTAACTCCTATTGGTGCAAAATCATTCATATAACCCTGATATATGCCTATTGTAAATTCATATTCACTCTTACATTGTTTAGATTTATTATTACATCAATAATCATACAATTATGTATTATTTGGAATTGTAAGAGTATCAGTTTAGAAGATACAATTTGCAAACTGAAATCTATTTTTTCCGAACCACCCATCCTCAGATTATCAAACATTGATTTACCATTTATATTAACCACAGATTCAAGTGCTATCGCGATCGGAGGATGCCTAATGCAAGAATATGAGGGCGTGAATCGCCCAGTCTTGTACGTAAGCTGGAAGTTGAAAGCAGCTGAAACAAGATATTCCTCAGCTGAATTGGAGGCCTTAAGTTTGGTTTTCTGTGTTCTTCGATTACGTAAGTTCCTCCTGGGCACCCACTTCGTTGTGCTCACAGATAATTCGCTACTGCTGGTCCTTAGAGAGGGCAAACCCAAAAATCACAGATTTGCAAGATGGTGCCTTTTGTTACAAGATTTTGATTTTGAAATCCACCACATCAAAGGCAAAGATAATTTAATTCCTGATATTTTATCAAGATTACCCAATGCACCAGCAGAGTGACACAATGCACTCTAATATTTGCCATATGACAAACTGTGATATATTTGTCTAATATTTTAATCTGATGCATCAAATTCAGTGTATCTCTAAACTCACCGCAGAACTGCATGATTATCAACAGGCTATTTATATCGACAGCCAATGAACGAATTAACAGAGGTGCACAACACAGGGGCAGTTGAATCTTTCGATCATACCACCAGCACAAAACCTCGAATTGAGGATGCCTGCAAAGAACAAAACTGTAAACCTGCAAGTGTGCAACACAAAACAGAAGACGCTAACGTAGTGACCAGACAAACTACTCAGAGAACCCACGACGAACAACTTGACGAGTCATTACAAATTATTTCACCCGAAATTACCATTATTAAATTCAGTCAAGAACAGAGGACTGATCCCACTCTGTCAAATTACTCCCAACTGAAACCATATTATGCCAGAAACAACATAGACATGAAAAACCAGACAGAGACAACAGAGGACGTTAACCAGACTAACACAAACGACACTGATATGAACTACAACAAAAACAGAAGCACAGCACCAACAGTACTTCTTAAAGACAATGCTACAAAGAAAAATGAAGAGAATTCTACATTAATGACAAATTTTCTTCACGACAAAGACAATGAAGACAACTTCACATTACTGACAATTTTTCTTGAAGACAAAAACGCAGTTACCAAACCATTGACTGAGACAACTCACAAGTACCAACTACATGAGTCGAAACAATGTGTTTCTCTGGGAACAATAAACAGTGACGTTATTAATTACAAGAAACATAACCAAGAAATACAAAGATATCCAAGGGACACTATTATTGACAAAGAAGTATTAACAACAAACAAGTGTCATCATATGCGTTCATCCCAAATCTATCATCTATCAATGACACATAAAACAAATACGGAAACAACACAGAAACCTGCAGAAAGTTATGCAGATACGGAAATAACATCATCAAACAACAATCATGCAAGCAAACAGTATGCAGATAAACGAACACAAACAATTGACTTCACGCAAAATCAAAAGCAGAAACGATTGCATACAAACAAACCGCTTTATTGCATGAACAGAAACAGCAAACGATACGTGTCGAAATCCATCAGCAGAAAAACTAGCAACATTTGCAAATCACCATCTACCAGTTTAGCAGACAAATACAGCAATTTCTTTGAAACACACAACTCAACCAACAAGACTAGACCATCACATTCACCAAACATTAGAATGAACAGAGTCAAACTACTGACACTCTTGCTACTTTTGCTGTCGACACAACTTGCAACAACACTACATATCTTTCAAAATAGATCCTGGACAACAATCATGAGAACAAACCAACTATCCTTCATACTCACCATCTCACTCATATACCAGCAAACATTTCGCCACATTGAAATTGTAAAAACCATTATACAGTTCATTAACTCCTATTGGGTGCAAAATCATTCATATAACCCTGATATATGCCTATTGTAAATTCATATTCACTCTTGCATTGTTTAGATTTATTATTACATCAATAATCATACAATTATGTATTATTTGGAATTGTAAGAGTATCAGTTTAGAAGATACAATTTGCAACCTGAAATCTATTTTTTCCGAACCACCCATCCTCAGATTATCAAACATTGATTTACCATTTATATTAACCACAGATTCAAGTGCTATCGCGATCGGAGGATGTCTAATGCAAGAATATGAGGGCGTGAATCACCCAGTCTTGTACGTAAGCCGGAAGTTGAAAACAGCTGAAACCAGATATTCCACAGCTGAATTGGAGGCCTTAAGTTTGGTTTTCTGTGTTCTTCGATTACGTAAGTTCCTTCTAGGCACCCACTTCGTTGTCCTCCCAGATAATTCGCCACTGCTGGTCATTAGAGAGGGCAAACCCAAAAATCACAGATTGGCAAAATGGTGCCTTTTGTTACAAGATTTTGATTTTGAAATCCACCACATCAAAGGCAAAGATAATTTAATTCCTGATATTTTATCAAGATTACCCAATAAACCAGCAGAGTGACACTATGCACTCTAATATTTGCCATATGACAAACTGTGATATATTTGTCTAATATTTTAATCTGATGCATCAAATTCAGTGTATCTCTACACTTACCGCAGAACTGTATGATTACCAACAGGCTATTTATATCGACAGCCAACGCTAAAGATTAAATGACTTAAAATGAAGAGCCACAAACGGTATATCATGCCACATTGATTACAACCGATGCAGTATGAACTTTCATTATTAAGAAATGTGAATCTACTTCACCAACTAAAGAAATTAGCAAGTAATGATACAATGTGAACATTCTAAACTTTGTGTATTAGTGAAAATGAATGGACTTCAACAACCAACGGAATAGAACATTAAACAGACCCACAACTATTGTCACTACTATTACGACATGTGCGAAACAACTACACGAAACTATGACAGTAATGCGTTACCTATCAACTGTAACAGCCTTTTAGACACACATCGACAAAGGACGACAACACACGGATCGTCGATGGATTTAATTAGTTAATTTAATTAAATTGTTAATAAATTATGGTATTATTATATGCATAAAATATGTGAACATGTCAATTTTTTTATTTTTCTATCATATTTTTCTAAAACTTTTTCAATTTAAATTATAAACCATTGTGTTATCACCAGTACAGGTAGTACAGATTAGAAGATTAAAGAAGACACAGATTATGTCACAAGGTGCACATGGGGTACCATCAATCTTTATTGACGACGCCGAACTAGAGATAGTAGACCATTTTACATATCTAGGATCAGTGGTAAATAGCAAATTATCCCTAGATCAGGAAATCAACATCCGGATTGGTAAGGCAGCAACAACAATGAACAGGTTAAGAAAAAGAGTCTGGGAGAACAGGAAGCTTACTGCCAAAACAAAAGTCCTTGTCTATCAAGCCTGTGTCCTTAGTACTCTTCTCTATGGCAGTGAAACCTGGACAACTTACTCACACCAAGAGAACAATTTAAACAGCTTTCATATGCGGTGTCTGCGAAGAATTCTTGGTATTAAGTGGCAAGACAAAATCACAAATACTGAAGTATTGGAAAGATCAGGTTGTGTGACAGTTTATTCCATGCTCAGTCTTCGTAGACTTAGATGGATAGGACATCTTAGGAGGATGGATGATGGTAGAATACCAAAGGATATCTTTTTGGTGAATTACAGATGGGTAAGAGATCTCAGGGTCGGCCTCTACTACGATACAAAGATGTGTGTAAGCGGGACATGATTGATACAGGCATTGATAATGCACATTGGGAGCAAGTCGCCGCTGAACGTGTTGCATGGAGGGCAAATATCAGAAATGGAATAAAGTCAAAGGAGAAAATTATTGCAGAAAAGTCACACACCAAGCGTTTGAGACGTAAGATGGTGCATGATGGTGGAAATGACCACGTGTTCACATGCACCCACTGTGAACGGACATTTACAGCGCAAATTGGCCTTATCAGTCACACTCGCTACCGCCATAGTTAAAAGTTATTATGCCTTTTTAAAGCACAAACTATCGTCTGTCAAGACGGCAAGGTGCCAATGTATGTAGGTAGTACTTGGCGTTTCAACAATATACTTCGCCAAATTTTTCCTTTTTCCAAGGGTGACAACACTTACCTTAACGTGTATATTTTAACATAAACCCATGTTGTATGAAAGATGTACGAATTAGAGCGTGAATGAATTACATGAGGGAGCGATAAACTTAGCGCACAAATTGTACGCAAAAAGTAGTCATTTTAATTTGTCTGCGTTTGATGTAAATTGTAACACTTGTCTAAATATTTTATACATGTTTAGTGTTAGATATAATAGTGTTATTCTGAGAATCACTGCTTGAATTTCCAATTCATGCGTTGCAGAAATGGCGTAATTCATGATAAAGGAGATTCCAGCTCGTGACGCTTAGAAGTACACTACACACCGCAAGCACACACGTAGCACACGTTAGATACATTAGGTAAAACAAACACTCACAAAACTAAACACTAACAAGTAAAGCACATATGCCATGTCTTTCCTTATCATTGGGATTATAGAATGACATTTGACTCAGTTTTAACACTCACCTTTGAACAGTGTGACGAATAATCAAACGACTCCAAGGAAGGAACCAGACTCGTACTTTTATTTTGTATCGAGTGGAACAAATAACAAAGGATGATTCACATGTGTTATTAAACTGCTCCCGAGATGTGGGCGCGGCGTTTAACTATTTACATTTCATGAAACTCCCTGCCTTCTTCCTAATGTTCTCCTTGAGGCGTGGACCTGTCATTTCGCTGTCCTGAGTTTTATCACGTCTAGGTTTTCGGGTTCTGCTTTAATTATCCATTTTGCCGATCGATCCCTCCTCTTGAAAATCTATTCGCTGACGCTCGGAATAAGTTGCATACGGATCTCTGGAAGATACGTCCTCTTTTCAGAATCACACACAGAGAAAGTCCTTTGTTGTTCCGTGACGCTATATTCGTTTCCCATGGTATCTTCCTTTCCTATTTGTCCATTTTTGTGCAGAACTGGGAAAATCCCATTCGTGACTTTTGTGGAGTGTACCGTCATATGGCATAATGCCCCCTCCTAGATAAAAAAAAATGTTTTCATTTTTTTTTTCTATGGATATATGTAGTACTTTGCAAATATATGCATTAACCTTTAACAACGAAACCTGGAAAATTCCTAGTCTCTCCCTTTATCTACCCTCAAAAAAAAATAATACTGTCATATGACGGGCACGCCCACCTGTCTAATACCCCATTAGACGTCGTGTGGCTGATCATGGGAGATCATACCAACTAATAACCATATTAGTCCCTACCTTGTCTCAATAGACAAGTGTGTCCTAACTCTAGGTCATACCATGAGTTTTGGACGAGAGTAATAATGGGTTTCCCAGTATTCCATTTTTGGTCGTTGTTGTTGTTCCTCCATATATTCCATATATATTTATATGTTGGTAGGGTAGACGTAACTATCCATGTCTTGCGAAATTTTATGGAGCCATTTGATATGTTCGACTGTCCAATATGTGTGTGTATATCTTTAGACCATCAGCCAATTCCGTATATATTCATAGATCTTAATGGATCGATTGGCAAAATAGTTCGCTCTTCCAAAATTAATTCAACCAAAACCCACTCACTTCATCACAATGAACCATTGAATAATAATTATCAATATACATATTCTAAAATACTGACTTATCTACTTAACTTATTAATATAACAAATTAACTCAAACTAATTAACTAAGTAATTGTTCAATCGGAATTAACCAATAAAATTACACAACACAATCTACAAATACTTGACCGCAGTTTTCCACGTAAAATAATGACGGTCAAACATCCATCCAATGTGCAGGACATATTATTGGACCAATGCATCCGTGCATATGTCTCTGTCAATAAATGTAAATTAACCACACATGTATCTATTTGATTATACTATGTATTACTAACAGTATTAATTTAAAGTCACCGATTGTATCAACATTGTTTATTAATTAGGTGCTATTTGAACAGAACCGATACAATAAACTATAACTGAATAAATTATAATATATATTAGTCTTACTATATACTACAATCGACTTAGAATGTCTGCAAGATTATTATCCTTTCCAGGGATGTGACAGATATCGAATTCATAATCTTGTAATAACAAAGACCATCTATGAATTCTAGAGTTCTTAGGATGACCAGATTTGAAAATCTGTAGAGGTTTGTTATCAGAAAGAACAAGAAATTTCCTACCAAGTAAATATCTGGAAAATTTCTCAATACTTTCAATTAATGCTAATGCTTCAAGTTCAGTGATAGCATAATTCCTCTGTGTCTCTGATAACTTTTTACTGAAGTAAAGAATTGGATGTAACTTTCCTTCATATAATTGAAGTAATACACCTGAAATAGCGTGTAAACTAGCATCCGTTTGTAATACAAAATCTTTTGAGACATCAGGCAATTTCAGAATAGGATAGACACTGAACAACGTTTTTATCTGTTGTAATAGTTTATCATGGTCATCTGTCCAAACTATTTTTGTAGGCTGACCTTTCTTTAATAGTTCAGAAAATGTTGCTGTCATATCAGCAAAATTAGGAATGAACTTTTGATAATAATTAATCAGACCTAGTATACTCCTTAATTCTTTTTTTGATGTTGGAGGTTTGATATTAAGAATTTTAGTAACTACCATTGGATCAGTTTTCCTGAATCCGTTAGAAATTCTATGACCAAGGAATTGTATCTCAGTAAAACCTATTTCAATTTTACTCGGTTTAGCTTTCAACCCATGTTGTTGTATTTTCTGAAATACCTGTTTCAGAATTTTAACATGTGTGTCAATATCTGAAGTATGCACACAGATGTCATCCATATAAGCCGCTACATTGGAAATTCCATGTAGTAGTCTTCTCATCATACGCATAAATGTGCTTGGTGCATTTTGTAGCCCAAATGGAAGATATGCCCATTCATATAGACCCAATGGTGTACTGAAAGCTGTAATATGCATTGATTCTTCATCCATGGGAATTTGCCAATATCCCTTGGTGAGATCAATTTTCGAAAAGAGTTTCGAGTTTGCCATGCCCTCGATTAACTCATCAATGTTTGGCATTGGTTCTGCGTCTAATAGTGTTAATGCATTTACTTTTCTATAATCCACGCATAAACGTAATGAACCATCTTTCTTTTTCACAATTACTACCGGAGAACAGTAGTTTGAGATAGATTTTCTTATAATTCCCGTTTTATCCAGTTCTGAAATCTCTGCAGTAACTTTCTCTAGATAATGTATTGGGATGGGATAAGGTTTCACTTTAACTGGGACATTCGAGAGTAAAGTTATCTTATGTTTGATAAGTGATGTTTGTCCCGGTGTGTCGGAAAATATTGTACTAAACTCTTTTATTGCTGCAATAAATTTATCTTTGTCTTGGATCGATAGATCCTGACATATTTGTATAGATTGCCAACTACTCTCACTATTAACTATCGGTGTTGGAATCTGTTGTTTGATAGCATCTTCTTGCTGTTCGTTAATAACCCAACAAGCTGCTGCTATTCTATGTGGAATTTGTTTCGTTACCTGTGATGTGTTGTTATCACGTGGGATATATGGTTTTAACATATTTATGTGAAATATTTTATGTTTCCCATTTACATTTATCCTATAATCTACATCACTAATTTTCTTGATCACTTTAAATGGACCTTGCCATGAAGTAACTAAACAGTCTCGAGGATCAGGTAATAATAACCAAACCTCTTCTTCTTCTTTCAAGACTATTGTCTTGGCGTTCCTATTATCATACTGTCTGTACTTTTCTCCAGCTTTACTTAGTGCAGATTTTGCGATCTGGCAAGCTGTAATGATTTTGTCTCTCAACTGTGTCACCATTTCGTATGCTTCTCTTTTAGGATAATCATATGTCTTATTCGTAAGCATATCGTTATATAATAATAATGGACCACGTGGATTTGCTCCGTATACTAACTCAAATGGAGAAAATCCCGTACTAGATTGTGGTACCTCTCGGTATGCAAATAGTACCGCTGGTAGTAAAATATCCCAATCTTTGGGTCTATCCGCTGCTACTTTTGCTAGAGTTCGCTTAAGGACTCCATTATAATTTTCGTTGACCCCATTTGTCATTGGGTGCCAAGGAGAACTAAAGACTTGTGGAATACCAAGTATTTTCATTGCTTCTTGAGTAGCTGTTGATATGAATTGACTACCTCTATCAGATAGTATGCAACTTGGGAATCCAATTCTACTGAAAATTGATAACAATGAATCTAATATGGATCTACTCGTAATATGTTTGAGAGGAATAGCCTCTGGCCAACGAGTACAAAGATCAATCATGGTTAAGATAAACCTATTACCACGATCAGTAGTAGTGTTCAATGGACCCACAATATCTATAGCAATTTTCTGAAATGGTCTAGATGCCAAATCCGTTTTCTGAACGTGTGCTTTCGGATGTTTGCCTTTTTGTGTGGTCATTTGACATAATGTACATGAGCGTATATGTGTTGTAATGTCTTTGGTAAAACCAGGCCAATAAAATTGTGTTAGTAATCTGCTTGTAGTTTTGGAAATACCCATATGACCCGCAAATGGTGAATCATGTGCGAGTTTCAGCGCTTCTACGCGATATTTTTTTGGAAGTACTGTTTGTATGTAACGTGTTGTACCCCTATTGTACCGTCTTGATAAAATATTATTGTCTAGGAAAAATTTCCAATTTCCACGTTTAGCTTGTTTTGACGGTTCTTGTATGTTTTTAAAACATGTTTGTAATGTTGGATCCTGTTTTTGTTCACTCGGTAAGTCAGTTGTCAGTCTGATATTGTTTTGTGTATTGTCAATGTCTGTCTGAGAAGGTTGATCATTGTTCTTTCGATCTTGAGCTCTTGTAACTGCATTCGTTCGCGCGTGTTCAATCTCCCATTGCATTGCCTCTTCATGAGTGAACTGATTTGCATTGGGTATATTCCCAATTAGTAGACCAGCACAAGGGTTAGGTAATACTGCTGCATTTATTGTGCCTTCAAAGTATGGTGATTGTATTGTAATTGTGGCAATTTTGTATCTTTCGATTGTTCCTCCAAAAGTTCTGCAGTCAACTGTTTCACCTGTATAGTCTTCTGTTTTTATCAGTCTTTTATCAACTCCAACAATTGAAGCTCCTGAATCACGGATACAGGTAGTAGGTTCACCATTCACCCATGCCTGGTGAACTTTTATTTTGCCATTTTGAATATTAGCGGCATTGGCTTCATGGATTATCTCGACTGATTCGTCAATAGGACTGTCTGTTAAATTCTTGTCAGTCTTGTCATCATACTGTTGTATGATAGCTGCGTGTGTCTCTTCTAGGTCATCCGAGTCACTACTCGAAAATACGTATGCGGTACTCGCTTCCTTCCAAGAATTCTTCATTGGACAAGACCTGCTAGTGTGTCCGTACGCCCGACACGAGAAACATTTGATGCTTCTCTTGAATGAATCATACTTGCTCCTTTTCTTTGCTGTTATGTCACGAAGATAATCTGTATACCCAGGGTGTCGATCGCACATTTCCAAATGTCCATGAGATAATTTGCAGTATTGACATCTGGATAGGTGTCCTTTTCTTGGTCTGTCTCCTTCTCTATTAGAGTATGGACTATTTCTATATTTATTACTGCTAAATTTTCTGAACTTGCCATTGCCTTTTTGGAATCTAGCACTTGCTCCTATTATCAGTTCTGGCGGTGTACAATTTGCGAATATGTCTCGATGTGCATTGAAATATGATTCTCCCCTCGTTTCCATTTCCTTAAGATCTTTGCATTTATTCTCCACTAGAAATACAGACATGACCTCTGGTACTGCAGATAGTAGTCTATCTCTAATTATTAAGTCTCGAATTTTATTGTAATCAGACCCAATATCAGCGGCTTTAGTCCATTTATCAAAAGATGAGGTTAACTCAGAAACAAAGTCAAGGAATGTTTGGTTAGACTTGGGAGTGAGTGTTTTAAATTTTGTACGTAAGCCCGATTCATCTAGACTGAAGTGTGCCAACACACGATCTCTCATGTATTTGTAGTTAGTACGTAAGTCCTCAGGTATTAACTCAATTACCTTTAAAGGCTCCAATGCGAGATGCCTGTGGAATAGAATTGGTATGTCTTGTTCCGGTACCTTGTAATGCTTTACGAGTACTTCAAAGTTGGTAATCCAAGAACTGACCGAATCGCCTTGTTGAAAGTTGCGAAAAAGCCCTTGGTACTTCTTCACTGGATCATTCTGTTTTGCACGACTTTTCTCTCGTTCAATCTCCGCTTCATGTTCCATCTGCAAAGTCTTGACTTTCAAATTACCTTCCACTTCTTTGTCCTTCCAGAGTGTCTCTGTTGCCAGCTTTTCCCTATCAAAAGCAAGTTGTTTCTCTTTCAATTGCATTTCCATAATTAGCTTTTCCTTTTCAGCAGCCATCTTTTCGCGTTCCAAGGCTATCTCTTTTTCTCTAGCTGCTATCTCGTTTTGCTTGATCGCCATCTCTCGTTCTTTTAGTTCTTTTTCCTCTCGTTTTGCTTCCTTTTCAGCCGCTAGCTTTTCCAATCTTTCCTCTTTCTCATGTGCTGCTTGAAGACGTTTCTCTTCTTTTTGCTGTAATTGATAGTCGCTGAACTCTTGTTTCGCCCACGCTCTAAGTTCTGCTCCAGTCAATCCCGTATTCTCACCCATTACCATGTAATCCTGCAGTGTAGACATCTTGACCTACCTGTATAATACTCTAGCTGTAATAAAATATCGAAGTGGAAAAAGAAGACAAGAATATCGACAAAGTTGTAATAATGTTTTTCTAGGAACAGAGTCGATAGTATATCTCGTGGTATCAACTTCGACCACAATATCAACTTAATTCAGACAAATAATGTAAAGTTGACGATCACTCAAGAATATATCACTCAAACTATACGACAATTATACGAAACGTGTCATAAATAAACCACAAACTAATTATGGAAAAATATGTTCAATATAAAGAATATATATGTATAAGTACGGCGACACAATACTAACATTGACAAAAGACGATTGACGCCAGACGACAATACCTATTTTCATTCACAACAGACAAAATTATTACTCCTAAAAAATTTAAGTAACAACACGATAAACACTTTATATACTACTTACAATTACGATACCAACAATGTGTGTTATCACACGCAAGACCAATACAAATGACTTTTCGTATTGACCTGATGCTAGTCAACACAAACGATTTCCAAAGTAATCAAGCGTGCTTAACCACTTTAGAAATACCCATTCCAATCACCCGCACTGCTAGTTTGTAAATGCTTTTGTTAACATTTATAATCAGCACCTTATTAATATACAACAGATGTTGGACAATCGACCACAATAAACAATACTGGCCTTAACGAGTTTCCAAATCCATCCAGTGTCCCATGAATGTAAACTGTTGATTTGACTGACGATAATGTTCTGTATTGACGTAACTAGTATTTGCTGTCCGATCGATTGACGTATGAGTAGAACAATTATACTGTGTCTCCGTGTTAGTTGCTCCTGTTTGCGTATGACGATAGTGTAATAAACTTACACTAGTACCCTGAAACCACGCGGTTCGTGGCCGACTTCAGCGAAACTTAGTCGGCTGTGGTACCATCGACGACCCTTGAATAACTGGAAACGACGCTGACTAACAGCGTGACTCCTATGTATGGCGTCGAGAAGCGTAATGATCCAGTTCCCTGGTTTGAGTTACTTCATTGAAAATGGCCATCATTATTTCCTGTGCGAGCGTTGGTGATAAAGTTGAAAAGGCGTGCATGAACTCTCTGGGGTAAATGTCGTTGTGAATTAGTGTCTTGACTATATTATGATATATCTATGATATGCACCACGTATCTAAATAAATATCTTGTGACTGGGTTCTTGATGTCTTCCTGGCCAGTGCAAATGACGTTAGTAACTGGCGCCAGTGGCTAGTTAATAATATTCCTTGTTGGAAGACGATGTACCCAAGGCCGACATATCATAAGTCCGGTGTGTCTATACTTTAATGCGATTAAGCCAATATTATGTCAATTAAATGTCCGATCAGGTATTTTTAGTGCAATATATTGTGCAACATTGATGTGGTGGAATGTAGTGTCCGTCTCCGATGTGTGTTGATATCTTTCATAATGTTATCAGTGTCCACCAGTTCGTTGTTCGAAGTGTAACAATGTCCGTAAAATCTCTGAGTGTTGCAGCATAAAATCATCCAACACGTAATCAAAATGTTCGGTCTTGTGACGTATATTGTATTTACAATACGTATCTATCCAGTAGTTGAAAGCTCCAAATCCTCCTGTTGTCTGTTGTGTGGTGCGTATGTACTCGTGTCCCGTTGGAGAATATCAAGGGTAACATTCCATGTAGACCACAACTGTGTTGATCCTGAGCGAGTGAGGTGTCGGTTCAGCGTAATGTTCTACCATTTGTCCGTGATAACGTGTGCGGTGTTGACTGTGTATCATAAAGTAATGTTCACGCGTCTAGTATGATTTGCAAATGGAGACTCACTGTGGACTATGTTCGATCTCAACACATGTCGAAGTCAGTTCTAATGACATCATAAGTATAGGTACGTGTAATACGTCTATGAAAAATAGACATTTCGGAGAGCATTATTTTGTGCATTAAATGTACTTACTGCAGATCTGTCACTGAATATTCTTCAAATTAAAACGAAGAAAAGATCGTTTGTAGTTGTGATCATTATGTGCACCAGTGTGCGTTTTGCCTTTTGTTTGCTGATGTGCATATGTATAATAAATGGTTGTGTTCTTTCTTAACGTTCAGCATAATGATTGTTCGTTATAAATACTCTCCATCATATACTTTATATATATATACTTTCCTACCTTCCTTTCTCCTTTGATTGTTCAAGTTGCTCTTATGAATGATTCATTCCCGATGTTCTAACCATTGTGTATGGAGGCCGACATTTTTTTTACTTTTCCACACTCTTGACGTTCTTCCGATGCGACTCCGTGCGTGTCACTGTATTCCGGCGCGCAATTCATTTTCCATTAGTGCGCATTTCTTGTTCACTAATACTTTTGCGGGAAGATCTTGTTGACAATTGGATTCTTAAAAAAAAACCGGCGAGCTTCCCATCTTTATGCCATGTCTTTCCTTATCATTGGGATTATAGAATGACATTTGACTCAGTTTTAACACTCACCTTTGAACAGTGTGACGAATAATCAAACGACTCCAAGGAAGGAACCAGACTCGTACTTTTATTTTGTATCGAGTGGAACAAATAACAAAGGATGATTCACATGTGTTATTAAACTGCTCCCGAGATGTGGGCGCGGCGTTTAACTATTTACATTTCATGAAACTCCCTGCCTTCTTCCTAATGTTCTCCTTGAGGCGTGGACCTGTCATTTCGCTGTCCTGAGTTTTATCACGTCTAGGTTTTCGGGTTCTGCTTTAATTATCCATTTTGCCGATCGATCCCTCCTCTTGAAAATCTATTCGCTGACGCTCGGAATAAGTTGCATACGGATCTCTGGAAGATACGTCCTCTTTTCAGAATCACACACAGAGAAAGTCCTTTGTTGTTCCGTGACGCTATATTCGTTTTCCATGGTATCTTCCTTTCCTATTTGTCCATTTTTGTGCAGAACTGGGAAAATCCCATTCGTGACTTTTGTGGAGTGTACCGTCATATGGCAACATACACTTTATTACAGCAAGTAAAAAGGGAGTAGACACACCAACAGGCAAACAAGGACATAAGTAGTTACTTGGTGAAAACAAAAGTAATCATATATTGGGCACTATATAAAACATACGGAAGTAAAAGTGTATCAAAATACACATGCAGGGAAAAGATTTGCATGTGTTCCTAAATAAGCCAAGACAATTCGTCTTGATGTAACTCTCTAATAAAGAGTTCATTGTCCTGGTATCATTGGCACCTTTCCGTCTTGACAGACGATAGCTTGGTACATTGCGCTTTAAAAAGGCTTAATAACTACGATCCATGGCGGTGGCGAGTTTGGCTGGTAAGGCCAATTCTTGCTGCAAATGTTTGCCCACAGTAGGTGCATGTGAAAACATGGTCACTTCCACCATTTTGCACCATCTTACGTCTCTCACGCTCTGTGTGTGCTTTATCTGCAATCATTTTCTCCTTTGTCTTTATTCCATTTCTGATAGTTGCCCTCCATGCAACACGTTCAGCGGCGACGTGCTCCCAATGTGCATTATCAATGCCTGTATCAATCATGTCCCGCTTACACACATCTTTGTATCGTAGTAGAGGCCGACCCTGAGATCTCCTACCCGTCTGTAATTCACAAAAAAAGATGTCCTTTGGTATTCTACCATCATCCACCCTCCTAACGTGTCCTATCCATCTAAGTCTACGAAGACTGAGCATGGAATACACCGTCACACAACCTGATCTTTCCAATACTTCAGTATTTGTGATTTTGTCTTGCCACTTAATACCAAGTATTCTTCGCAGACACCGCATATGAAAGCTGTTTAAACATTTCTCTTCGCGTGAGTAAGTTGTCCAGGTTTCACTGCCATAAAGAAGAGTACTAAGGACACAGGCTTGGTAGACGAGGACTTTTGTTTTGGCAGTAAGCTTCCTGTTCTCCCAGACTCTTTTTGCTAACATGTTCATTGTTGTTGCTGCCTTGCCAATCCTGATGTTGATTTCCTGATCGAGGGATAATTTGCTATTTACCTCTGATCCTAGATATGTAAAATGGTCTACTATCTCCAGTTCGGCGTCGTCAATAAAGATTGATGGTACATCATGTGCACCTTGTGACATAATCTGTGTCTTCTTTTTGTTAATTGTTAAACCAAATTCAGAACAAGCATTGGAGAATGCAGATAGTAGATGTTGTAATTCTTCCTCAGAGTGGGTCGTAATCGCAGCATCATCCGCAAAAAGCAACTCTCTGATTAGTACCCTCCTAATTTTGGTCATGGCCTTCAATCTCTGAGCATTATAGAGGCCGCTATCTGAGCGTGAGTGAATGTATATACCATCATCCTGATCACGAAAGGCATATTTCAGTAGAAGTGAAAAGTATATCCCAAAGAGGGTGGGGGCTAGCACACAGCCTTGCTTAACTCCACTCTTGATTTCAAACTCTTCTGAAGTTGAGCCATCAAACTTGATTATACCCTTCATGCCTGTGTGGAACGATTCCACAATGGACAGAAGAGTTGGTGGGCAGCCAATCTTCTTTAGTGCTTTGAACAGACCCTCACGACTGACCAAATCGAATGCCTTTGTGAGGTCGATGAAGGCAATAAACAGTGGCTGATTTTGTTCCCGGCATTTTTCTTGCATCTGTCGCAATGAGAATATCATATCAATGGTAGACCGGTTCTGACGGAAGCCACACTGTGATTCGGGGTAGACTTGATCTCCCAGGACTTGAAGTCTGTGCAGGACAATTCTGGCAAATACTTTCCCAACAATACACAGAAGTGAGATACCCCTATAGTTGTTACAGTCGCTCCGATCTCCCTTGTTCTTGTACAGCGTTATGATGTTTGAATCTTTGAAATCCTGTGGGACTTGTCCTTCTCGCCAGCATAGCTCTATTAGCTGGTGGATCTGTAGAGCGAGTGTGTCTTGCCCACTCCTGATCACCTCTATTGGAATCCCATCCTTACCTGGAGCCTTGCCAGATGCAAGCTCATTTATAGCACACTTAACTTCTGTTATGGTGGGAAGTGTGTCCAGGTGGTCAAGAGTTGGCAGGGCCTCTATGGCGTTGAGGGCATCATCCGCTAGCTTGGTCTCACTTGAGTAAAGCTCTAAATAGTGCTCTACCCATCTATCCATCTGCTGTTTCTTATCAGTGATGATTTCTCCAGTCAAGGTTTTCAGCGGTGCACTTCTTTTGATCATTGGACCACAGGCTTTCTTTACCCCTTCATACATGCTTCTGATGTTTCCCTTATCACTTGCGATTTGAATGGACTCACATAACTTGATCCAATAGTCATTCGCACACTGCCTGGCAGCCTTTTGTACATCCTTCCTTGCTTGCTTCAGCTCACTCAGAGTGTTACGCGTTGGTCTTTCCTTGTTTCTTAAGAGAGCTATCTTCTTTTTATCAATCAAGGGCTGCAGTATCTGGCTGTTTGCCGCAAACCAGTCCTGCCTCTTATGATCCACAGTGCCGTAAACCCCTACCGCTGTTTTATAAATAGTTTCCTTAAGTTTACTCCATTTATCATTTACTATACAATTTTCTGATGTATCATTGAAAGCATCTTCAAGTTGCTGTTGAAATTCAAAGCACTTTCCAGGATCGTGAGTGTTAGTAATATTAATCCTGGGGCTAGACTTGTGTTTAGCTGTGTAGATTCTCTTTGGTCTCAGTTTAACTCTTGCAACAACCAAAGAATGATCTGTATCACAGTCAGCACTGTGGTAACTTCGAGTTAACGATGTATGGTTCAGATGTTGTCTCCGTGTGATAATGAAGTCCAGCTGATGCCAATGGCCGGATCTTGGATGTTTCCATGTGACCTTATGCATCTCTTTTGTTTTAAAAAAGGAGTTTGTAATACATAGGTCATTTCTAGTGCAATGCTCCAGCAGCCTTTGCCCATTATCATTCATGTGACCGATGTTGTATTTTCCAAGGCACACTGGCCATGAACTCGAGTCCTTGCCCACACGAGCATTGAAATCACCGAGCATATAAATGTAGTCGGATTTTGGAACTGCCTTGATCGCAGAGTTTAGCTGCTCATAGAACGCATCCTTCACATCATCAGAGGAAGCGAGTGTCGGTGCATATGCAGTGAGAATGGTGGCAAATCAACAGGAGGTTGCCAAGCGCAGTGATAATAATCTTTCATTACCTCCAGCTGGGATATCAATCATTCCCAGTAGCGAATTCTTCACTGCAAAGCCCACACCATGTTGCCTTTTTTCTGCCTGCCCTCTTCCCTTCCAAAAAAGGTGTAATTGTTTTCCCTGAGTGACCCTTCCTCAGCGAGGCGAGTCTCCTGCAGGCCAGCAATATCAATGTTAAGACGATTGAGTTCGGCATCAATCACAGCCGTTTTTCTCACATCGTCAATATTTGTCAAGTCAGTGGAAAATCCTGGACACATGGTTCTCACGTTCCAGGTTGCAAGCCGTATCATATGGATACTTAAGAAGGGCGCAGTTGCAAATGCAACAGGAAGCGCCAAGGAACTTCAGTCGGATAGCAGGTTTAGGAATATGGAAGAGAGTTGAGCTCTTCAGCAATTACCCTGGATTGGTGTATGGAGAAATACATGAGTTTATAGTGCAAGGATACAGATTACTGAGTTCCATCCACTAAAACCATCAATCTTTATTGACGACGCCAAACTGGAGATAGTAGACCATTTAACATATCTAGGATCAGAGGTAAATAGCAAATTATCCCTCGATCAGGAAATCAACATCAGGATTGGCAAGGCAGCAACAACAATGAACATGTTAGCAAAAAGAGTCTGGGAGAACAGGAAGCTTACTGCCAAAACAAAAGTCCTCGTCTACCAAGCCTGTGTCCTTAGTACTCTTCTTTATGGCAGTGAAACCTAGACAACTTACTCACGCCAAGAGAAACGTTTAAACAGCTTTCATATGCGGTGTCTGCGAAGAATACTTGGTATTAAGTGGCAAGACAAAATCACAAATACTGAAGTATTGGAAAGATCAGGTTGTGTGACGGTGTATTCCATGCTCAGTCTTCGTAGACTTAGATGGATAGGACACGTTAGGAGGATGGATGATGGTAGAATACCAAAGGACATCTTTTTTTTGTGAATTACAGACGGGTAGGAGATCTCAGGGTCGGCCTCTACTACGATACAAAGATGTGTGCAAGCGGGACATGATTGATACAGGCATTGATAATGCACATTGGGAGCACGTCGCCGCTGAACGTGTTGCATGGAGGGCAACTATCAGAAATGGAATAAAGACAAAGGAGAAAATGATTGCAGATAAAGCACACACAGAGCGTGAGAGACGTAAGATGGTGCAAAATGGTGGAAATGACCATGTTTTCACATGCACCTACTGTGGGCAAACATTTGCAGCAAGAATTGGCCTTACCAGCCACACTCGCCACCGCCATGGATCGTAGTTATTAAGCCTTTTTGAAGCACGATGTACCAAACTATCGTCTGTCAAGACGGAAAGGTGCCAATGTATCCACTAAACTACCACCAGAAATTGTTATAGATTCATGTGATCCTTGACAGAATTAGTTCAGACTAATTAACACATAGTAACCCACAAAGTTGGAGGGCAGGGGAACCCTGTCAAAATCTCACATGAAGGGTAGTTGTACATAAAGAGAGAAAGATATACAAGGGATGCAAACCCAAGACAGAAACCCTCAGAAGGGAAGTAATCACGATAGCTCGAGTGTCCGAGCAATCTCGGGCCTTCTAGAACGAGGGGTCAGTTTGCCTACTGCGTCGTTGACACTGGTGGAACCCGCCAGAAGCATGCAGGGGCCACTTGCACGGGAAGCTCAAGGGAAGTCATACTCCGTGTCCACCCGACGCCCGTCAACGGGCAGACGAATACTGGACAGCAGAGAAGCAGGGTTTAGCTTAAGGGGGACAAGATACAGAAACTAGTTGAATTTAGAGATTGTTGATTCATGAGATAGTTTGATAGAGTTATGCTGTGATAGTTATGTGTATAATGATTTGTTAATGCACTTGTGTAAATACTGTGATATTGTGATTGACGGCGAAATCCTTATTCGCCAGATAATAAATTAGATTATTAAGACACAGTATAGAGTTTGTTGCCTGTCTGAACCCGAGTCCTGTTTCCTAGATTTGTAAGACCATGACACAGACAATCACATGCTTTCTGTAAGTTTTAGAATGCCTGTACAAATCATGCTCTCTATAAGTCCCAGGTGCCTGTACAATCATAAGTTCTCTGTAAATCCACTGTGGAACAACTCATAAAATCACAGCCATGTTTTCCAGACTTAGCCTCACATTTTTAATTTCGGAGTCTTTAAGAAAACCCTTTTGAAAATGTTATTTTTAATGTAATATCTATTGTACTCAGGATTTTGTCAGTAGATCTCACTGGCTTAGTCGCCTGACTGGCTTTCTGGGCAGGTCACATAATTTTGTCTCACTTTTGTTTTCCTTTGAACTAATGTGTAACTTCCGTTAACTCATTGCAATATCAATATTAGTCCAGAGAAACAACAAGAGATTCGAGAGAAACGGCAACATACAGGACAGAAGGAAATAGTACATGAGGTTCTGGAGGCACCCATCACAATCAGCGAACTGGAGCTAGCCATATCAAAACTGAAAATGAGAAAGTCACCAGGAGCTGATGGTATCTCCAATGAAATGATCAGGAACCTAGGAACAGAGGCCAAAGCAAAGCTGTTGCAGATCTTCAATAACAGTTGGACCTTATGCAGTGTTCCACAAGCCTGGAGAAAAGCAATCATGATACCACTCCTAAGATCAGGGAAGGATAGTTCCATTGCCTCTAGCTACAGACCAGTTGTCTACCAGCTGTCTCTGCAAAACACTGGAGCGCATCATCAATCACAGACTGCAGTGGTACATTGAAAGTAAAAACATCCTTGTGCCACAGAAGGCTGGCTTTAGGCAGTGCTACTCTAAGGAAGATCAGACAATCTACCTCTCTCAAGAAATTGAGGATGCATTCCAAGAGAAGCTGGTGCTTGCGGCATGGATAGATCTGAAGAAAGCCTTTTACAAAGTCTGGAAAGAAGGTCAGATGAAGAAACTGAGAAACTGTAAAGCCAATGGAAGAATGTACAAATGGGTGAAAGCATACATGCCCAACAGAAGAGCCAGAGACAGATAGACGGACTCAAGAGCAAGAAAGTACTACTGTGCCACGGTGTTCCCCACGGCGGAGTCTTGTCCCTCACACTTTTTCTAATCTTCATCAATGATCGTGTTGCTAATCTACCGCATGGAATTAAAGCGGCAATGTGCGACGATGACCTGGTTCTATTGAGCACAAATGAACATGCATCAGAGGCCACCAGATTGCTACAAAGAGCTGTAGATACATTTGTTGCATGGGCAAATAGATGGTGTGTCAGCATAAACACTGACAAATGCAGCACCACTCTATTTACCCTCTCTCCAAAACAAAAGGCAGGGATCATCCAGATAAATGGAACACCCCTAAGAGAAGATAAAGAACCAACATACCTTGGAGTAACATTTGATGGCAGGCTGACATGGAGAACGCACATCAACAAAGCAGTAGGAAAAGCCAGAAGGAAAATAGCCATCATGAGAAAGCTAAGTGGAACCACATGGGGAGCCAGTGGGAAAATACTTAGCAAAGTTTATCAACAGAGCATACGATCACACCTGGAATACGGGTCAACTGCGTGGTGTTCGGCATCAAAAACCACACTACAAGAGCTGGACAAGGTGCAAAATCAAGCACTTAGGGTCACCACAGGAGGGATGAGATCAGCCCCTATAGTAGCAATGGAGAAGATGGGGAGGACACAAGCACTGAGTGAGCGCAGAGATACAAAACGCTAATACAAGCAGAAAAGTTCCTCAGCTTGCCAGGCCACCCTATGAAGAACAGATTTGAAAACCTAGCTATGAGGCGGTTGAAAAGAAGTAGTTTCATCCACCAGGCCAAACGACTCTGCAGAAACACCACCGATCTGCCCACAATTGGTATCCTCCAAGCAACTATTCTTCTTCTTCTTCTTCTTCTTCTTCTTCTTCTTCTTCTGATTTCATCCGGATTCTTTTTCTTTCGGACGTGACTGCGTTGTGCCTGTTTACAGCAGAGCTGCGTTCTTGCGCCATTAGGCCGACACATCCGACTTCTGCGGAAACAACTATTCCAGAGCGAACTCCGTGGAAAGATGAACATAGACTATCATTACAAATCCAGACAACAAGTGAGAGGAATATTTGACAAGGAGGAACAGAACAGTGTGCAGCGCAGAACAGCCACTCTCAGCTTCCTTGACGAATACCCACAGGACCACTGGATCCGAGTCTACACAGATGAGTCAGCACAAAATGCTGTTCGAAATGGAGGAGCGGGAGTGTATATTCTTCTTCTTCTTCTTCAGCGTTCCGAGCCATTGAGGTTCTTTGCTGCAAATACAATCCGTCTCCATTCGTCTCTCTGGTGGACCTTCTTTTGCCAGTCGTTGATTCCAAGTGCTTGTAGGTCTGTACATGTATTATCTCTCCACCGCCTTCTTGGTCTACCCCGGGGTCTGCGGTCATTTATTTCCTGAGTGTAAGCGAGTTTTGTTTCCTTGTTATCTTCCATTCTTTCTATATGCCCCAGCCATTGTAGTCTATTAGCCTTCATGATACCAGTGATTAGCGGGGACTTAAACAGATCATAAATGTCTTTGTTACTTCTTCTTTTCCACTCTCCACTATGTGTATCCCTAATGGGCCCAAAGATGCGTCTTAAAATTTTGTTCTCAAAGGTTTGTAACAAGGCTTTGTCTCTTTTCGTTGTACTCCAGGTTTCAAAGCCATACAGCACAACTGGTCCTTTTGTTCACTTTGCCCTATAATATCTATATCATCTGCATAACCAAGCAGCTTGGATGTTCCTCCAATATCACATTCCGGGGAGTGTATATAGCATACCCAAATAATACTAGGGACACAGCCAGAGTACCAACAGGAAAGTACTGCTATAACTATGATGATGAAATTGAGGCAATCAAAACAGCAACAGAGAAATTACTAAATACCAGCAATGGTGCACAACCTATGGTGCTATTGAGAGATGCACAATCAGTACTCTATGCGCTCCTGTCTGGGAAATTTCCAGCACTAAGGACACTATTTTCTGAACTTAGCACTCAGCATAAGGTCACCATACAGTGGATACCATCCCACTGTGGAGTACCCGGAAACGACAGAGCTGATCAATTGGCTATGGAAGGAGCCAAAGAAGAACAGCCTGATGTGCCCGTTACATACCACCAAAAGAAAAGAATGATCAAATTAGTCAGAAAACCACCAGAACATGCTCAAGAGGACTACCACGTTATGGACAGACCAGAACAAGTAATTATTCTGCGATTCAGAACAGGACACAATAGATTACGCAACCACATGTATACAAAATTCAAGATTGGTGAAACAGCCATGTGCACATGTGGATTGGCGTCGCTGACATCAGAGCACATACTCCAAGACTGCCCAAAATATAACATATCTAGGCAAACCTTCTGGCCTAGAGAGACGACAGTGGAAGATAAACTCTATGGACCGAGCTGTGTGAACTAAAAAAGACAGTTAAATGCATACAAGAGACAAACATTGCAGTTATAGACATATTTCAAGCGAACAAAAGAAGAAGAAGAAGAAGAAGAAGAAGAAGAAGAAGAAGAAGAAGAAGAAGAAGAAGAAGAAGAAGAAGAAGAAGAAGAAGAAGAAGAAGAAGAAGAAGAAGAAGAAATGTCAAACGATTCTTTGTTGTTTATGAAGCACTAGCTGACCCGGCCCGGCTTCGCCCAGGCCCTGGCGGGGATCTATCTATCTATCTGTCTGCCTGACCCGGCCCCACCCTATCCGGGAGAGTTTCTCATGTACGAGTCGCAACGTCATCTATGCGATCATCTGCACACGTTGCGACATGAGGTATCTTGGAGAGACGGGTCTTCGTCTTGCGGACAGATTTAGACAACATTTATCCGATATCGACAGTGGTGCCAAGAAACCGGTACCCCTACACTTCAACAGTTCCGACCACTGTGGGGTTGCCGACATACGTGTTACGGCGATAAAATCGTGCACATCTCACGAACGCGATCGTAAGACATTGGAAAACCGTCTTATCTTCCAATTGGGTTCACTTTCCCCTCACGGCCTCAATGTCCAACACAGTTTTATTTAAATCCCCTACGCCCCTTATCCACAACCCCCCCCCCCCCCTCCATCTCCGCTACCTTATAATCAACTTCATAGCCAGTTGCAAGTCCTTCGCAGGACTTGGGAGTCACCACCAGCAGTATCTCTGCTTTCTGTGACTTCTTGGTTGGTTTGCATGGGGTCGTTTCTCATTGCGTTCTGAACTACCGTCACTTGTGCTACCTTTTGATAGCAAAACGATTGCTGG
Source organism: Cepaea nemoralis (assembly GCA_014155875.1). NCBI lineage: Eukaryota > Metazoa > Mollusca > Gastropoda > Stylommatophora > Helicidae > Cepaea > Cepaea nemoralis. The sequence goes on from JACEFZ010002186.1 coordinate 168,659, forward strand.
CCTGCACATATATTGTCCACAGCAGCGTTTCGAACTTGGCGGAATTGCGTACTGCACCCGTTACATCGCCTCAGAGTGACACATCCATATTTTTCCATTCGCTCTCCTGGGCGCACCCCGATCCTCCTAACACGGGTTCCCTCACCGGTTGAATTAACCAATCACCGAGTTTTCTGGCTGTACTGACCTTTAGGCAGTTGACCCCTTTAACACAACATCCGTTCCATTCCAGCCATCGATAGCCGTCTAAAGCTTGGACACAGATGAGTTGATATTTAGACATTCATGTAGTGTTGATCGTGTATTAGTTTAATCGATTTTTGTTTGTTTGTTTTGTGCTGACGAAGGCTTTGGCCGCAACGTTCATTGTTTTTTGTAGTTGTCTTTGGTAAAGCTCTCAACCTACTTCTCGTTTTTCAGTGATTCATTCATTATCCCTGGTGGGGAGCATCTCATTTAATTCATATAAGTAGTCATATAAGCTCCCGTTCCCGACTATCTGTCTGTCTGACCCGGCTTCATCCAGTCCCTGGTGGGGAGCATCTCATTTATTTAATTCATATAAGTAGTCATATAAGCTCCGGTTCCCGACTATCTGTCTGTCTATCTATCTGTCCGACCCGGCCCGACTTCGCCCAGGCCCTGGTGGGGAGCATCTCATTTAATTCATATAAGTAGTCATATAAGCTCCCGTTCCCGACTGTCTGTCTGTCTGTCTATCTATCTATCTATCTATGTTCGGCCCGTTCCCGTTAAAAATATAGATAGAATAGAAGAATAGATAGCTTGATAGTAGAAAATATGATTGGAAGAGATCTAAAGTAAACTTACCAAGATATCATGAACAGCCAATAAATGGTGGGCGGTGGGTTGACTGCAGAGTACTGCAAACGATATGCAACTAACTTTCGCTCACAAAAAAATTACTTTTTTTTTTAAAGAACGAAAATCTTTTGCAGGCCCGTCCTACATTCTGCCCTTCTTCTCTATTTCCTCTCATACATTCTTTCATTAAACATCTCTTATGAAGCAATTCTTTAACAACAAAAGAACAATAAGCATTAAAATGCATGAAAAGTAACTTTTAACATGGGCATCATAAATACCCAATATGGGTGTAACGCGCCATACATATGAGAATGTTAAGAAAAATTAATGTGCTGTTGAAGAAAAATAAAAAGATGAGTTAGAAAATTTTCACTATTTAAATAGATGCATTATTTTTATGAAAACTATGAAAATTATATCATTATTTATTATAACTCATATGCCTGTAAATAACTGTAGACAAAGAGTTTATAAATCTTTGAAAACAATGCAACAATCTATATATAAAATAATAGCAATGTTATTAAAAGTTATGCCCCTTGAAATAACTTTTCTTATGTTAAGTCCCCTCGCTATATAGAAATGATAATGCAAATTTAAATATTAAATTTTAGTAAGTAAATAGCTAATTGTACACTAAAAAACTATGACAGTTGGTTGCACGGGAATGAAAAGAAAACATGTCGAAAATTTCATCTCAATCGGATGGACCGTTCGCGAACACATAAAGAACGGACACACATACATACATTGTGTTTTATAGATATAGATAACTACAAGCCTATTCTTACTTCTGTAGCTCTTTCTTATTGTGTCCTGAGAATAAGGGGGAAAAGTCATTGAGTAACCAATATGTAGTCAATATCTTCTTCTTCAGCGATCCGAGCCATTGAGGTTCTTTGCTGCAGATACAATCCGTCTCCATTTGTCTCTCTGGTTGACCTTCTTTTGCCAGTTGTTGATTCCAAGTGCTTGTAGGTCTGTATATATATTATCTCTCCACCATCTTCTTGGTCTACCTCGGGGTCTACCGTCATTTATTTCCTGAGTGTAAGCGAGTTTTGTTTCCCCTATTATCTTCCATTCTTTCTATATGCCCCAGCCATTGTAGTATATTAGCCTTCATGGTACCAGTGATTAACCAGATCTAATGGGTCCAAAGATGCGTCTTAAAATTTTGTTCTCAAAGGTTTGTAACAAGGCTTTGTCTCCTTTCGTTGTACTCCAGGTGTAATGTAGTCAATATGATTGCGAATATTGTGCTATGGTTTTGAAAGGCCCATAATCGTCGAGGCTGGTGTTTGAACCAGGTGTTATAAATTATCATATCATGATACTCTACCAACGTTATTAATCTGTGTTCTATCTTTCCATCCTCAACAAGTGTACAGACATTCCATAAATATATTTTTAACGTTGAATTTGCATGCAGCAACATGATGACGATCGGATATTCCCTGTAGCACATGATGCTCCCAACCACACGAGGTGATTCTACTGGAATCCACATGGAAGTCGTTAAATAGATCGAATGTTTTGAAACATGATTAAGAAGCGAAAAATAAGGCTGTAGTATCCCCCCCCCCCCTTTTTTTTGTGGTCTATTTACTATGGTATGACTCCACGTGCCTTTGTCTCGAATGCCAGACACTGCAAGGCAGCAGAGGCGCCTCACACCTGCCAATAGCCACGTCATACAGTTCTGAGATATTTTATAGAGATGCTGCCCCACCAACTATCTTGTCTCCTCTCAGTGACCACTACCTGTGTTGGTCCACGGCTGCTTATTATAGAGTTAGACCTAACATATACCTACATTCTATGTTAGACCTAACATATATCTATACATATTGAACTGAAAAAGACAGTTCAATTCATACAAGAGACAGCTTTGCAGTTATAGACATATTTCAAGCGAACGAAAGAAGAAGAAGACCTAACATATATCTACACTCCATGTTAGACCTAACATATATCTACACTCCATGTCAAACCTAACATATATCTACACTCCATGTTAGACCTAACATATATCTACACTCCATGTTAGACCTAACATATATCTACACTCCATGTCAGACCTAACATATATCTACACTCCATGTTAGACCTAATATTATCAACACTCCATGTCAGACCTAACATATATCTACACTCCATGTCAGACCTAACATATATCTACACTCCATGTTAGACCTAACATATATCTACACTCCATGTCAAACCTAACATATATCTACACTCCATGTCAAACCTAACATATATCTACACTCCATGTCAGACCTAACATATATCTACACTCCATGTTAGACCTAACATATATCTACACTCCATGTTAGACCTAACATTATCAACACTCCATGTCAGACCTAACATATATCTACACTACATGACAGACCTAACATATATCTACACTCCATGTCATACCTAACATATATCTACACTAAATGTTAGACCTAACATTATCAACGCTCCATGTCAGACCTAACATATATCTACACTCCATGTTAGACCTAACATATATCTACACTCCATGTTAGACCTAACATTATCAATGCTCCATGTCAGACCTAACATATATCCTACACTACATGACAGACCTAACATATATCTACACTCCATGTCAAACCTAACATATATCTACACTCCATGTTATACCTAACATATATCTACACTCCATGTTAGACCCAACATATATCTACACTCCATGTCAGACCTAACATATATCTACACTCCATGTCAGACCTAACATATATCTACACTCCATGTTAGACCTAACATATATCTACACTCCATGTTAGACCTAACATTATCAACGCTCCATGTCAGACATAACATATATCTACACTCCATGTCAGACGTAACATATATCTACACTCCATGTCAGACCTAACATATATCTACACTACATGACAGACCTAACATATATCTACACTCCATGTCAAACCTAACATATATCTACACTCCATGTCTAACCTAACATATATCTACACTACATGTCAAACCTAACATATATCTACACTCCATGTCAAACCTAACATATATCTACACTCCATGTCAGACCTAACATATATCTACACTCCATGTCAGACCTAACATATATCTACACTCCATGTTAGACCTAACATTATCAACACTCCATGTCAGACCTAACATATATCTACACTACATGACAGACCTAACATATATCTACACTCCATGTCAAACCTAACATATATCTACACTCCATGTTAGACCTAACATTATCAACGCTCCATGTCAGACCTAACATATATCTACACTCCATGTTAGACCTAACATATATCTACACTCCATGTTAGACCTAACATTATCAATGCTCCATGTCAGACCTAACATATATCCTACACTACATGACAGACCTAACATATATCTACACTCCATGTCAAACCTAACATATATCTACACTCCATGTTATACCTAACATATATCTACACTCCATGTTAGACCCAACATATATCTACACTCCATGTCAGACCTAACATATATCTACACTCCATGTCAGACCTAACATATATCTACACTCCATGTTAGACCTAACATATATCTACACTCCATGTTAGACCTAACATTATCAACGCTCCATGTCAGACATAACATATATCTACACTCCATGTCAGACGTAACATATATCTACACTCCATGTCAGACCTAACATATATCTACACTACATGACAGACCTAACATATATCTACACTCCATGTCAAACCTAACATATATCTACACTCCATGTCTAACCTAACATATATCTACACTACATGTCAAACCTAACATATATCTACACTCCATGTCAAACCTAACATATATCAACACTACATGTCAAACCTAACATATATCTACACTCCATGTCAAACCTAACATATATCTACACTACATGTCAACCCTAACATATATCTACACTACATGTTAGAGCTAACATATATCTACACTCCATGTCAAACATAACATATATCTACACTACATGACAAACCTAACATATATCTACACTCCATGTCAAACCTAACATATATCTACACTACATGTCAAACCTAACATATATCTACACTACATGTCAAACCTAACATATATCTACACTCCATGTTAGAGCTAACATATATCTACACTCCATATCAAACCTAACATATATCTACACTACATGTCAAACCTAACATATATCTACACTACATGTCAAACCTAACATATATCTACACTCCATGTTAGAGCTAACATATATCTACACTCCATATCAAACCTAACATATATCTACACTACATGTCAAACCTAACATATATCTACACTCCATGTTAGACCTACACTCCAGGAAAAACCAAACAAGACATACAATGCATCTATACTTCTTTTTGTGAAAATGAGAGACTAAACACAATTAAAAATACGTGCACAATCCATATTATAATCTGAAAGACTAAAAGTTTACCAATAAGCGTGTACACTACATATTAGAAGATGAAAGATCATACAATACCTAGATACATCTCCAGCCACGACCGTTGTACTAAGTTAGTCACTCTAGATCTATTACTAAACAAGACTTAAGATTCATGTACACTCCATATTTAAATTGAAACTTTAAACGACACCAAACATACATCTAGACATTTTTTTTCACATGTCCTTTACAGGACATCGCTGTCAACACCAGCATCTTTCAGCTGATTGTTGATTTCTTGGCAAGATTACGCTCAGTAGTTTGCCATTGCTTTCTGAGCGACGGGCTCACTAAGTTACCAATGTGGCTAGAACCGCTACCTATTTTGGCACAGGATACGTTCCTCACGTGGATAGACGGGATTATGGAGAAAGACGTTAACACCTAGGCCCGGGAGACCTGTCATCTAGACTAGTTATAAGAATATACAATCCAAAAACCAAAGATATACCTGCATTCCATGTTTGATGATGGACAACCAGACAAGATCAAAGATACATCTAGACTCTAGGATAGAAGAAGAAAGACACAGCAAGAACATGGAACAACCTTTGAGAATCAAGTCCAATAATCACAAGTTACGTGCCAATATTCAATGAAGTTCTGGATATAGAGCTAGAAGAAGTTCAACCCTTAGGTGGATAGATTCTGTCAAGATTTTAAAAGCTGAAACACAAACTGCACATAGTCGAGGCAACATACTTAGCTGAAGACATGTGGAGAAATTCCCAGCTGCATTCTTTCAGAAATTCTGTTGGAAAACATCTACGAGTATTTCAATCATCATTATCACGGTGTGTAGAGCATACTCTTCTGAAGATTAAGGCTCTTTTCATCACTTCTCCCATCTCCTGAACTTCCATGACCAGGCTGTCTTTAATGCACTGACCCCCCCCCCCCCCTTCATGACCAGGTTGTCTTTAATGCCCTGTGTCCACTGTCCTGTGGGTCGACACCTGCAGGAACTATGCCGTCCATTATTGTTCTCTTTAATAGTACACATGTCTACCAGTTCCATTATTGTTCTCTTTAACAGTACACATGTCTACCAGTTCCATTACTGTTCTCTTTAACCATACACACGTCTAGCCTTCATTCTACCAGTTCCATTATTGTTCTATTTAACCATACACATGTCTAGCTGTCATTCTACCAGTTCCATTATTGTTCTCTTTAACCATACACATATCTAGCTGCCATTCTACCAGTTCCATTATTGTTCTCTTTAACCAAACACATATCTAGTCGTCATTCTACCAGTTCCATTATCGTTCTCTTTAACCAAACACATGTTTAGCCTTCATTCTACCAGTTCCATTATTGTTCTATTTAACCATACACATGTCTAGCCTTCATTCTACCAGTTCCATTATTGTTCTCTTTAACCAAACACATATCTAGTTGTCATTCTACCAGTTCCATTATCGTTCCCTTTAACCAAACACATGTTTAGCCTTCATTCTACCAGTTCCATTATTGTTCTATTTAACCATACACATGTCTAGCCTCCATTCTACCAGTTCCATTATTGTTCTCTTTAACCAAACGCATATCTAGTTGTCATTCTACCAGTTCCATTATTGTTCTCTTTAACCATACACATGTCTAGCCTTCATTCTACCAGTTCCATTATTGTTCTATTTAACCATACACATGTCTAGCCTTCATTCTACCAGTTCCATTATTGTTTCTTTAACCATACACATGTCTAGCCTTCATTCTACCAGTTCCATTATTGTTTCTTTAACCATACACATGTCGAGTAGTCATTCTACCAGTTCCATTATTGTTCTCTTTAACCATACACATGTTTAGCTGTCATTCTACCAGTTCCACGGTTACATTAATCATTATCTCCTATCTTTAGTGTATTAAGCATCTGGTATTTCAGCCTGTTCTATTCTACTCACTCTTGCTGAGTGCCACGTCTCCTCCTCCTCTGATTATGCCAGAATAATAAAGCATTATTCATCCCATGTCACTCAACATGATCTGTCTACATAAACTATACGAGTCATTACCCCATATGGACAACAATCACCTTCAGATTAATAAGCCTGTGAGGGTAAACCCAGGACTATCATTCTGAGCCGGTGATGGACACTAACTATAACTTCTCTTTGAAGTTGAACCGGGGTAGGGGTAATGGTGAAATAGAATCAAATACACGAGTACAACCACACGTGTCATCAGGGGAGACCAGAAGCAGTTTGTAATGAGTTTTGTGTGATTTCTTGGCAAGTTTAAGATCAGTAGTCTACCACTGCTTTCTGAACGACCAGCACTCATACCATTGTATGAAAACCAGCACCAGGCGATCCGTTCCCAAATTTGTAATAATTGAGTACTTGTATTAAAATAGAGCATCTTCAGTTGCAAGGGGAGACAACTCAAGAGTTGCACAGTATACTAAGAGTTACATTATCATACTTATTTTAACTTACAGTGTTACAATAACAACAAAATAATCGCTACATTTTACATTAATGCAGCACAATAATTATTCATATATTTATTTATCAATGTTCATAAAATGTACATCTACATGGAAGGCATAACATAACTGTAATATGAATGAGCGAAGTAAAGAACAAAGAAATATTCAAATGTTAAGATTTTGGTAGACCATTCAGCCCTTCATGGCTCTCTATGTGTACATAATTTCATACACTACTTATTATCTTAATCTGCATCAATAGCAATAAGATAAGCATTGTAAACAATAGGGATATGCACAACAAATTAACAACTGACTAAATAAAATTAATTATTATTAGTTTTTTTATAGCGCCGAACGTTGGACGGGACTAACCAATCCCGACACCCTGCTTTGTGTCAACGGTTTGGATGGAGGGTACAAACCTTATCCTAGTGCGAGAAAATGCAACCTAAACACTTAAAATATCATAGCAAGGCAGACCTGGCCCTAGTTAGAGCATTGTTTCGCTGATCCCCCAGCTTCTACAGCTTATCGTGTTCCATATTCATTGGTGTTACCTTTCCTCTGGAGTAAACTAGGCGGGCCATGAGAGGGATCATGGTGCATGGGCAACAAATGGTCTCTGCAATACAGCCCAGGCTTTGTGCTATAGACAGGTATAACTCCATCCACGGTCCCCGTCATGGGATGTAGTTAGTATGCCATTTTCAGCACAATATAACAAACTATTGTCTGCCCTGACGGCAAGGTGCCAGTAGCAAGTTATACAATTGAGAGACAATATAATAGAACAAAGATGCTTAATATTTTAGAATATCATTTGTATTTCTTCAGGTGCATGCAGTCTGTACTGAAGCGGTGTTTCAATAGCTAGAGATTGTATGTACAGGGGTTGGTGGTGTCGTGCATTTCTTGTGGATGATTCTACCACAGTTGAGCTGCGGAGTATACTATGCTTGTTTTGTATAGTCTATCCTGTGGGATATACACAGTATAAACACAGATCATAAAGCAGTCGTTGCCACAATAAGAACCATTAGAAGAAGAAAACAAAAAGCAAGAAAATACATGCCATGCGAATCAGTAAACTTAAAAAACCTTAAAGACGAGGCAGTAAGGGAAAACTATGAGAAAGAACTAACTGAACTCTTTGTAAAATTACCTACGGAAAGAAAAACAGTGGAAGAAGAATGGGAGATGTTCAAATCAAGCATTTTAAATACTGCAAAAATAACATGCGGAACCACGAAAAAAACGCAAAACACGGATAAAGAAAATAACAAGTTGGTGGAACGTAGAAGTAAAGAAAGCGGTAAAAGAAAAAAAGGAAAAATATAAAAAGTGGTTGAAGAGCAAACAGGAATGTGATTACAGAGAATACAGAATATCGAGAAGACATGTGAGTAGAATAGTAAAGAGGGAAAAACATAAAGACTGGGAAGAGTATGGAGAAACCCTAAATAAAAACTACAAGGAGGCAACCAGAAACTTCTACAAAAAGATAAGTGCAATGCGAACCAGAGGAGAACCCTTTGACCCAACTGAAATAATTAACAGCGAAAATGGAGAACCAATAAGTGAACAAAAACAGATCCTATTAAGATGGAAGCAGTATTTCGAACAACTTCTCAACATCCCATCAGATGTCACAGGAATTCAAGAGACCTACACAGATGTCACCGAGGAACTAGAACCAGACATACTAAAAGAAGAAATTATAGAAGCCATCAGATTAGCCCCATTGAACAAATCACCAGGACAGGATGAAATACCAAATGAACTAATTAAAGCAGCAAGGGAAGTAGGAACAGCTTGGCTACATAGACTATTCAACCATGTTTGGGTAGAACAACAGACACCACGAGACTGGGGAAACGCCATAATTATCCCAATTTGGAAAAACAAAGGCAGCAAAAGAGATTGCACACAATACAGAGGCATTTCACTGTTGAGTCATACTGGGAAAATATTTTGCAAAATTCTTGAAAAAAGATTACGAACTACTTTAGAACCCCAGCTAAGCGAAACGCAGCTTGGATTTAGGAAAAACAAAGGATGCACAGACGCCATTTTTGCTCTTAGACAACTTATAGAAAAATCAATTGAATTCAATGAAACACTCTACTTAGCCTTTGTTGACCAAGAAAAGGCATTTGATAGGGTAGATAGAAACAAGCTGTGGGAAATCCTTAAACAATATGGAGTGAGTACACATCTAACAAACCTATGTAGAAGTTTATACGACAACAGTGAATGCATAGTGAGAGCAACTGGAGGACACTCAGAACCCTTCACCATAAGATCTGGAGTACGACAAGGTTGTGTCCTGTCCCCTCTCTTGTTCATAACATATATAGACAACATATGTAAAGAAACCAGCCAAGCAGAGACAGCAAGAATACCGCATGACGAGAACACAGAAGAAGAACCATCTGCAAATCTAACCATTAGAGAACTCCTGTTTGCGGACGACCAAGCACTAATAGCAAAATCAGAAGCTGAATTACAAGACCACATGAATAGTCTAAACGAAATGTGTAGGGAACATAACATGAAAATTAGCACAAGCAAAACAGAGGTAATGACTATAACTAAAGAAGAACAAACAGCAACAATTCACCTAAACGAACATCCCTTGAAACAAGTAAAGAGCTTCAAGTACCTAGGAAGTATAATATCATCAAATGGCAGATCAGAAGACGAGATCGAAAATAGGTGCAATAAGGCAAATCAACTCATTGGACAAATGGCACCAATACTAAAGAACAAACATGTATCAATAACTACTAAGAAAGCACTTTACAATACAATCTTCCTACCAACTCTGTGCTACCAATGCCAAACCTGGACAATGACAGAAAAAGAGAAAAGAAAAATCACAACAACAGAAATGAGGTTCCTGAGAAGAATACTCAACGTATCAAGAAGAGATAAGATCAGAAATGAAGAAATCAGGACTAAAGTGGGGGTTAAAGCTGCTCTAGATTTTATTAGAAAGCAGCAAGTCAAATGGTTTGGCCATGCAAGTAGGCTACCAGTCAACAGCATGCCACAACAAGCAATGATGTACAGACCAGATGGAAACAGAGGAAGAGGCCGACCACGTAAACGCTGGACAGAGGGAATAACAGAATCCATGGGAATGTCGATATACGAAGCCCATAACCGGGCACTCTCACGAAGTTTATACTTCACCTCGACACCGCAAGGTACAAGAGGAACATGATGAGATGAGATGAGATCCTGTGGGAAACAGTGAGTCGCCAACTTTGCATTAAATATAAATATACATGAAGAGTTAAACATACAGATAATATGTTTCAAGTCTTCATGAAATGTAAATCTACATTACAAGTTAAACACACAGGTAAAATGTGCAAATTGTTCATAATATATAAATTTACAATAAAAATTATTCACAAACATAATATGAAGCAAGTGTTCATGAGGTGTAAATCTACATTACACGTTATACAGGTAATATTGGAGACAATACGTTGTTCCAAGTATTTACAAAGCGGATTGCTACAGATGCGGTTCCCAAACTTATGTGAGAGCCTGGTCACGATGAGCAAACACATTCTCTTTGTGAGTTCACGACAACCGCATGTTCTCTGTGAGTTCACGACAACCGCATGTTCTCTGTGAGTTCACGACAACCGCATGTTCTCTGTGAGTTCCAGGATACCTGTATTATCAGATGCTCTCTGTAAGTTCCGGGATTCATCTACAATCACATGTTCTCTCTAAATCCACTATGGACCAACTCATGAAACCACAACCATGTTTGAAGACTTAGCCTCACATTTATAATGTTTCAGTTTTTGAGACAACCAGTTGGAAAGTGTTACTTTTAATGTAACGTCTATTGTACTCAAGATCTTGTCAGTAGATCTCACTGGCTTAGCCGCCTGGCTGGCTTTCTGGGAATGTCACGTATATCTGTTTCACTATAGTCTGTTTTCCTTTGCACTATTGTGTCACTGACGTTAACTCTTTGCATGTCGTCTTTCCATCATAGTTACCCTCTCTGGACCGTGACAATCATCATGATGTAGGACACAGATTGCAGAGTGTACCCATTTGACAGAGTGTGGCTCTTTGTCTCAATTCTCGTCTTATGTACCCATGTGACAGAGTGTGGCTCTTTGTCTCAATTCTCCTGTCTTGTGTACCCATCTGACAGAGTGTCGCTCTTTGTCTCAATTCTCCTGTCTCGTGAACGTGCATGCTCAGCCTGTCTTCTCTTCCGTGTCCTGAGTTCACCGCCATGTGGATTGAAACCAGCTTCCTCCTGCAGGAAGCCAGCAATCTTTTACTGTTTTCCTAAACTATTGTACGTTTCTTTAGAGCAGTGGTTCTCAACCTTTTTTGGCCCGTGCCCCCCTTCACCATATTTTCAGAACGTCATCCCCCCCCCCCCTTTCGTATTTCCTACCTAAAAATTTGGCCCGTGCCCCACTTCACAATATTTTCAGAACGTCATCCCCCCCCCCCCCTTTCCCCTTTCGTATTTCCTACCTAAAAATCCCCCCTCCCGCCCCTACACAGTATACGTAATAATGGAAGCACATACTAAAACAAGTCTAGATGTCCACATAAAACGTGATTTGTGGGTCTACTTACTTTATAAAATGAATTTTAGAAGGGTGAGACGTACAGAACCGTAAAGTATGAAGGGAAAAACAAGATCAAGTAATCGGTTCTTGTATTAACGCGATCTTGAAATAATCTTCATTCCCCCCCCCCCCCCTGGAAACCCTAAAATTCCCCCCTGGGGGGGGGGGGGGGGGAAATTCCCCACCGGTTGAGAACCACTACTTTAGAGGATCTTTTTTTTTCTCTCTTTATACCTTGTTAAAACATGTATTTAAAAAAAAAACCTTAAATGTAATAATCTGTAAAATAAGATTCATAGATGCAAAATATGAAATGTACATTTTGAAAATCATTACAATAAAATTAACAGAAGAATACATAAAGACGGAAACATCTTAACAGGAAAGCAAGCAGCTGACCATTTTGCGGACTCATTCGCACAAGATAACAATATCAAAATTAGTCCAGAGAAACAACAAGAGATTCGAGAGAAATGGCAACATACAGGTCAGAAGAAAATAGTACATGAGGTTATGGAGACACCTATCACATTCAGTGAACTGGAGCTAGCAATATTAAAATTTAAAATGAGAAAGTCACCAGGAGCTGATGGTATCTCCAATGAAATGATCAGGAACCTAGGAACAGAGGCCAAAGCAAAGCTGTTGCAGATCTTCAATAACGAGGGATTCAAGAAGGGATAGGATCAACCCCTATAGTAGCAATGGAGAAGATGGGGAGGATCCAAGCACTGAGAGAGCGCAGAGATACGAAAACACTAATACAAGCAGAAAAGTTCATCAGCTTGCCAGGCCACCCTATGAAGGACCAATTTGAAAACTTAGCTATGGGCGGTTGAAAGAAGTAGTTTTATCCACCAGGTGAAACAACTATGCAGAGAAATCACTGATCTGCCCACAGTTGGTATCCCCTTGACAACCATTCCAGAGTGAACTCCATGGAAAGATGCACATAGACTACCACTACAAATCCAGACTAAAGTGCGAGGAATATTTGACAAGGAAGAACAGAACAGTGTACACTGCAGAACAGCCACTCTCAGCTTCCTTGACGAATACCCACAGGACCTCTGGATCCGAGTCTACACAGATGGGTCAGCACAAAATGCTGTTCAAAATGGAGGAACGGAGTGTATATAGAATACCCAAATAATACTAGGGACATGGCCAGAGTACCAACAGGAAAGTACTGCCATAATTATGATGCTGAAATTGAGGCAATCAAGATAGCAACAGAGAAATTACTAAATACCAGCCATGGTACACAACCTGTGGTGCTATTGACAAATGCAAAATCAGAACTCGAGGCACCCCTCTGGGAAATTGCCAGCACTAAGGACACTACTTTCTGAACTTAGCAGTCAGCATAAGGTCACCATGCAATGGATACCATTCCACTGTGGAGTACCCGGAAATGACAGAGCTGATCAATTAGCTAAGGAAGGAGCAAAATAAGAATAGCTGATATGCCTATTACATACCACCAAAAGAAAAGAATGATCAAATCAGCCAGAAAGCCACCAAAACCTGCTCAAGATGACTACCACGTTATGGATAGACCAGAACAAGTAATTATTCTGCGCCTCAGAACAGGACAAAATAGATTACGCAACCACATGTATACAAAATTCAAGATTGGTGAAACAGCCATGTGCACATGTGGATTGGCGTCGCAGACAGCAAAGCACATACTCCAAGCCTGGCCAAAATACAACATACCCAGGCATAACTTCTGACCTAGAGAGACAACAGTGAAAGATAAACTTTTAGATTCACACAAGAGACAACATTGCAGTTATGAACAGATACAGCATGCAGGGCGATGCGCTACCTTCTTGGTTTTCCAACCATTGAAGAGAGAATACAAGGTTGCAGGTTACGCGCCTACCTCAGAATTAACGCAAACACACAACATCCACTGCATAGTGAAATTAGGAAGGTGAAGGGCAGCAGGTTAAAAAGAGGACGGTCATGGATGGGTCAAGCCGAAGACATTCTTCAACAGGTGTGTTCACTTGAGGACTTAGAACCTGGCGAGGAGTGGGTGCAAGTGCCAACAGACTTCTGCACATCCTTTTCAGTTTGCATCCAACTTGATAGAAAATGCAGACAAGAAAATCCGGCTGCTGTTGAGGCTGAAGTACAAGCGTTGATTTTCGAGAATTCGCTAGACGATGACGCGGTAATCTACACAGATGGGTCGGTCGTCCGACATGTGAGAAGCTCATGGGCCTTTACAGCTCGGGCCGGAGGGAGAATTGTGAAGGAGGACTCTGGTGCTTTCACTGAAACCACAAGTAGCCTGACCATGGAAGTCATGGCAGTAAGTAAAGCAATAACATGGCTCGAGACACAGACATTCACTAGGGCTTGTTTCCTTAGCGACTCAATGAACATGATCAAGGGGATAGAGGAGGGGTCGATCCGAAGAGAATGGTTGCTGCCTCTGGAGCGGTCTCGGCTGGCAAAGATTAGTTTCATCTTCGTGCCAGGGCATGCGGGAGTACAAGGAAATGAGCGGGCTGACAAGCTCGCAGGTGAGGCTACTGTGGAGGGCGGACGCGCCATGGACCAGGCCGACATTCTGAATGCTCTACGAGAAGTAAGACTTTTGCGAGAACCAAGTGGTGACTGTGAATCTACAACAATGGTAAGACTGCGAGAGCAGCAAATTAAAAGAGGGGTGGCCAAACAAGAACACTACGCAGGAAGCCAAAGAAGATTTATAAACCAACACAGAACTGGCGTCGTTAGCCGCTTCACGTTGCGGGATTTGCTGAGGAGGGGATCCGAGCACGTATGGACTGAATAGTTCGATGTGCAATGAGGATGATCTGTCGACTAACTAACTAACTAACTAACTAACTAACTAACAGAAGAATAGAAATTACAGATACTTTAGTTTTAAATTAACAACTACATTCACCCACATAAAAGATTGCACTGACCACCCAAGTCACCCACAATCTTTAGTCATGACCCCACACAGTGGGGGCTGGCTGAAACTTATACTGATTGAGTGTTCACAACAGATGCACACTGGTGCCAGCTGAAACTTTCTCTAAGTTTTTTTTAGCACGCTAGCTCGCTTTGAACTCAAACGTAGTCCATGTGGACAGGGGCGTCACTAGGGGGGTGCGGGCCGCACCAGGTGACACCATCAAGGGGTGACACCAAAATAAAAAAATTGCAAATTTGACAAAGCAGACATAGCTCTCTAGTCGGGTTTCATAACCGTTCATTGTTAAATACATGAGCAGGCACAGGGTGCCACCATGCAGAGCGTCTGGTGCTTAAATGAATAAGACTCAGAGCTCAGAGCTGCTCGGAGCCTTGGAGTCAGAGTAGAATAGTGGGTCATTTGCAAACGCGCCAATTAATGACGTGTGGAGTCACGTGGTTGCAGAAAATGACAGACGTTGTTTACAGGTTCGTTTTTTATGTAAATAATTATTTTTTCGAAATTTTATAATTTTATCAATATCACTAAAATATAAATATTTTAAAGTAAATTAATTAGGACAGGGCATAAATTTTAAAGGAGAAAAACAGCGGCAGGCTTCCACTTAAAAAGTTAGTATTACTATACTATAGTATACTAGTAGTTTACTACTACAATAAATTAATAATTACGGCATACACACGTTTTTCTATCTGTCTGAAAAATATATATTTTAATTTTTAAATTTAATTTTTTAATTAAAAAGATGTAAATAGAAAAATAAATAACGGTTGTGTAATTTTTCGAACCAACGCGTCACTGTTGAGACTGCCACACGCAGATCCCCCCAATAATTGATGCGGTTACTGACATTCGCCAGCAATTCG
Source organism: Cepaea nemoralis (assembly GCA_014155875.1). NCBI lineage: Eukaryota > Metazoa > Mollusca > Gastropoda > Stylommatophora > Helicidae > Cepaea > Cepaea nemoralis. Next base: position 184,821 of record JACEFZ010002186.1, read on the forward strand.
CAATATAAAATAATAAAATATATGTCATGAAATGACAGTCGTGCATTGGCGACAAAACTTCCTGATAAAAGTTAAGAAGAAGTGTTGCAACGAATATTGTTGACCGCCGGTTACATTTGTATATGAATCCATTAATTGTGCCTTGCAGCATTTGCCATCCGCATCGTATGCAGGTTGGTATGTTCAATACTCCATTAGCCAGTAAAAAAGTTACAATCCACTCAAACTTGTTACAATGAAATAAAAAAAGTTGTAACTTCCATGGACAATATTTTAAAAAATTTAATATTTTGTATGACAAGTTTTCTTTTTTAGACGGTTCTTTTTAGTGTACATAATCATGAAATGGCGAATCATGACCGCCCATGCTTTCCGGCATGGCACATGATTGATTGATTGAATCATTTTTTAATTACATTTTAATTCTACGGTAAACAACGCAATTTAACCTAAATAACTATATTTATTAAATTATGAATAAATCATAAATGTTTGGATTATAATTATTTATACAGATTTTATATATTATATTATATCTTTTTGTTTAGTTGTATATTTTTAAGTCCCTAATTTATTATAGATTTATTATTTTAGAATATTCCATCATGCCACATGGAGTGCACAAATCAAAGAGGCCTAGTGGATGCGAGCAGCGAAAAGAAAAGAAGAAAAGGTGTGAATCACTAAAATCACTACCTGGATTCATGCTTCAATATGTCAAGAGACCAAGTGATGGACAAGGTTCATCAAAAGACGTTCTTCCTCAATCTACAATTGATAAGGATTCCTCCCATGCTGACAGCATGCATTCTTCAAAAGAGCAACTAGAGCCAGAAATGGAAGAGAATCACGAGATTGATGCAGAAATACATAATGAAATAGCAGTGGATGAAGTTGAAACAGAAATGCATGCTGAAAATGATTCTCGTCATGATACTGTAAATGTGATGAGTCAACTGGATGAGAAAAATTGGAATATTTTATCTGATGCTTCTTTCTGGAATGCACCAGTTCCAGATAATTTTCGAGTTGAAATTATCAAAAGAGGAAGTTGTTCTTTTCAGAACAAGGATGGGCCTTTCAGTACTGTGACAAGGCAAGGTGCAAAGACTAAAGGAGATGTGCGCCAGCTGTCAAAAGAATGGTTCTACAAGACGATGCCAAATGGTGAGAAAATACTGCGGTCATGGATGGTTTACTCGCTCGTCAGTGAGAAATTATACTGCTTTTGCTGCAGACTCTTTGCTGTTAATGTAACAGAACAAACATCAAAATTTGTCACTGGGTTTCAGCAGTGGTGGAAGCTGAGCCCAAAATTACATAATCATGAGATATCGGATGACCATCTAGGTTGCCTTGAAAAATGGAAAACATTGGCAGCAGGCCTTAAGCTGTACAAAACAATTGATGCCGACAGTGTTGCTGTAATGGATAGGGATTAAAAAAAAATGGAGGGATATCTTGCACAGGTTGCTTGATATCACATTGTTTCTTGCTAAGCAAAATCTGGCATTTGTGGCCATAAGGAAGATGCATCTTCGTTGAATAAAGGAAACTTTCTTGAGATGGTTGAGATGCTTTCTAAATATGACCCTGTGTTGAAAGAGCACCTAATGAGATTAAAGCGAACTACATCTGTAACAGTAAAAGCATCCGTATCTTATCTTTCACCAGAAACTCAGAATGAATTTATAACTGTTCTGGCAAATCATGTGAAGGAAATTCATGTAAATGATATAAAGGCTGCAAGGTATTTTGGAATTATGTTCGACAGCACACCTGACATATCACACACTGACCAGATGTCTGAGGTGATCAGATATGTGAAAATCCACAATGGGGAAGTTGAAGTGAGAGAAGTGTTTCTAGGATTTTTCCAGTTTAAAGGGGAAAAAAGCTGATGACCTCAGTTCAGACATTTTAAAAAATCTAGAAAGTGATGGACTTGACATAATGATGTGCAGAGCTCAAGGTTATGATAATGCTGCCACAATGTCTGGAATTCATGGAGGTGTTCAAGCCATTCTGAAAAGAAAGAATAAGAAAGCTATTTTTAACGGATGCGTGGACCATTCGCTTAACTTGTGTGGTCAACACTTTTTTGCTGAAAATGCTTTATGTGTAACATTTTTTGGAACTCTTGAGAGAATGTATTCCTTCTTTGCTGCTTCCACCCATCGATGGGATGTTTTAATTGAACACACTGCAATGTCGATTAAAAGGCTATCAACAACACGCTGGAGTGCACATCATGCTGCTGTTAAACCGGTGAAAGATAAGTTTGATAATGTGTGGCGGCGATTGAAGCTCTATGTGATCCTCGTGAAAATGTGGAAACAAGAGGTTCAGCACAAGGTCTTTTACCTGCTGTCTGTGATTTCACGTTTCTGTGCTACCTTTACTTTTGGGCTGCTGTACTTGAGGAAGTTAATTTGACACAGCAGTATCTGTAGACTAAAGGCTTAACTCTTGACAAAGTAGTGACCAAGTTAGAGGCATTAAGACTTTTTCTGCAGGAGAAGCGCAGTCACTTAGTGGAGCATGCAATTGAACAGGCACTTTTAAAAGCAGACCAATTTGGAATAACAGTAGAGAGAAGATTAAGGTTCAAGAAGAGAATGGCAGGGGAAAAACTCAGAGATGCTGGACTCACTATGCAAGAAGAAAACAATAGGGCGATGCTGGAGTGTATTGATCATTTTCATTCTGAACTCCAGACCAGATCAACAGCGATCAAGGAAGTAGCAAATATGTTTGAGGCTGTTCAAGCCAAGAGTCTTCTATCAGCAACTGAAGAAGAGTTGCTGGTGTCAGTTCCAAAATTGACCACTTTCTATGATGAGCTATCCGAAGTAGAGCTTTTAAAAGAAATACCAAGGCTGAGAAGACACCTGAAGGCAGCAGATATTGATATCCACAAAGCCAAAGACTGGTCAATATTTGATATTTTAAAATTCATAGTTGACTGGGATTTCCTTGAATCTCTCCCAATACTCTCACTAAGCCTACAACTATTTCTTACGATCTATGTGTCTGTGGCTTCATGTGAGAGGAGCTTTTCAAAACTGAAACTTATAAAGAACTATTTGCGATCAACCATGGGACAGTCAAGACTTTCTGATCTGGCTATATTATCAATTGAAAGTGATATGGTGAAAGATATTGATTTTGATGATGTGATTGACAGGTTTGCAGCTTTGAAGACCAGGATGGGAAACTTTTAATTTTAAATAACAGAAATTTTAATATTAAATAATAAAAATTTAACTTTGTCCGAGTTTGTCGAAGTTCTTTATTTATGTTTTACCTGAAGTATTGAAGTTATATTGTTCAATTTGTTTTCTTTCTTATGTCCTTATTAACTTTTTGACTTATTTTACAAACATTACTATATGCGATTATATATGGTACAGGAACACTCGGAAGAAGACCATGGTGAAAGTCTAGAGGGGTGACACCAAGAGTTTACCGCACTGGGTGACACCAACCCCAGTGACGCCACTGCATGTGGACACTATTTATAGTAGTGATGGACTGAATTTTGAGTGTGGGTTAGCTTTCCCTATTAACAGTGTCCCTCGCCATCAGGCAAGCCCACTCAGACTTCAGAGGTGCTTGTAATTAATGTCCCCAAGTCAAGGACGACAGGTCAACATTTTACTCCAGCTGTCCAGTGTAGGGGTTGAACCGCTTACCTCGACATCAGCACACCGGATGTTTAAGAACACACGTTCTTATCCATTCGGCCATGCATACCTTTTGTCTTAGTTATACTGACTGAGTGTTTACAACAGATGCACACTGGTGCATGAGATGATCAGAGGAGTCAGCACCTGAACTATCCAGCAATCATAGCCTGATGTTTGTCAAGTTAATGTCATGGTTGCAGTGTCCAGAAATTATACCCTGTCAGGTTACTTTCAGGGGTCATTAATGCACTGTTAGGAAATTATACCCTGTGGTTTTTGAAGCTAATTTCTTGTTCCACTGTTGCACAAATGTATATTCATTGGTAATATTCACTAGAGCTGAGACGGAACATAACTTTAATATAACAGACGTGGATGGGAAAACACAGGGACATTAGGCATATTTCTGAGGTGTTTACTTTATGCTTCTTGAAGACCGGACAAGTGACCTGAGTGCCACATTCACTATCTCTTAGACTGACTAAATTTGTGTGTCCGAAGTACTTTAATGGTGGTCTGGTCTGACCTGATTTGTTTGTCCCAAGTACTCTAAGGGTTGGTCTTATCTGACCTGATTTGTTTGTCCCAAGTACTCTAATGGTTGGTCTTATCTGACACGATTTGTTTGTCCCAAGTACTCTAATGGTTGGTCTTATCTGACCCGATTTGTTTGTCCCAAGTACTCTAATAGTTGGTATTATCTGGCCCAGTTTGTTTGTCCCATGTACTCTAATGTTGGTCTTATCTTACGTGTCTGGAATACACTGAATGCTCGATCTCAAATAATCACTTCCATGGAGACTGCAATGTAAAGGTGCTGTCAAAGCTAATGGCGTCTAACGAACGAACGAACAAACTTTATTTTCAAAGGGTTAAGAATTAGGCACGCAGGCCCTTCTAACATTCTGCCCTTCTATCACTCTCTTTCATACATTATTTCATTCACACATCATTCAAGGCTAACAAAGAACAGCAACAATATAAAAGATATGCATTATAAAGGCATGGGCAAAATGCAAACATCAAAACTACACGACACAGTAATATTAGATAATGGTCTGACACTTGTTATTAGCCATGTGGAATATACTGGCCTACAAAAAGGGGATTGGCTGTTATACTATGGTTTTGTTATTATTATTATTATCTCAATTATTAAGGGGGAAGGTAATCCGTATTGAGATAGTGTTCGAATAATTTGCGATTATATGAATAGGGATTGGTGATGTCTTTGATTTCTTGTGGAAGATTGTTCCACAGCTGAGCTGCAGAGTACGTTAAGCTTGTTTTGTATAAGTCAATCCTAGGCTTCGGAATGTGTAGTATATTTAAACGTTTACTGTGTCTAGCATTATATTTAAACAATGGCCAATATAATGCTAGACATCTAGTATCACCAAGTACGTCAAATAGTACTAACGTCGCTGCATCTGTTTTGAATTGTTACATAACTTTCAACAAAAGCAAGAAGAAATAACTCCCAGACAATCAGTCTCACAAAGTCCATGCAGAAGTTCAGTGACCACCTTTATCTCCGTTCCCTTTCTGAAAGCCCCATTAGTTTATACTCCACTACATTATCTCATGTACATATTTGCATTCACTGTCTGCTGAAGGTAGCGACACGGCACAAGTTACCCATAGATGGCATCAGGATTCTTGTGAACTGTCTTCAGCACTTCACGATTGGTAAAAGCATTGATTGAAACAACCAAACCAACATGGCGGATAAATATGAGGCTAATCGTAATACCCGTAGTAAATGTCATCATCGGAATTTGAGCTGTTCATTTGATAGAAGTCCTCCTCCTCCTCATCATCATCATTATAACTTGGCTGAACATAGCCCAACACGTCCACATCTCTCAACAAACTGAGGCTGTCAATACCAGTAGTTTTAGATGCTGCAGGTGCTCTGGACAGCGAGAGATGTTTATCATTTGCTGACTTAAACATCAGTCTGTCTTTCATCATCTGAGGTAGAGGAATGGAGTCGACTCTTGCCTCACGTCCAGGGGATGGACCTATAGATGACGACACTGCCACCAAAGACAGCTGGACCAGGGACATGGGCTGGGTGGATATTTCTTGCAGGAAGTTCAATGAGTCCTCTTGCTGTTGCTGTTTCAGTAGACTCCCCATTGCTTTGTTACATACAAACATGGACAGGTCAGAGCTTGTCAGAAACAGAATGTCCAGAAAATACCGGGCTAGTAGAATCTGCCCACACAACAGAGCAACACAGAGCGGTGACACAGTTGATGGTATATTAGATGTGGCTCTTCTCCATGACATTTTGTTTGCTTCCATGTCTGCTGGTCCTAACCCACATTGGATGAGTTTAGGGATTATATTAATTTTGTTCTGAATGATTAATCTGCGCAGACATTCATGACTGAGATAAGAAGATCTTGCGCCTCTATCCAGTAATGTTTCAATGCACAATATTGTGTTATTTCCACAATATTCTGTGTCTGAGAGAACTAAAAGTGCGGTTTGTGAATGATTATTCTTGCTGACAGCGTTGACATCTGCCCCAGCATCAAGCAATGACGTCATCACACATGCTCTAGTCTTCCCAGCAGCCAGCATTAAGGGAGATAAACCGTCACTGTTCTGACAGTTGACATCGCTTCCAGCTTTCAGCAGACATGCCAACATCTCCTCACAGTGCCCGGGATGGGCAATCAGTAGATAATGCAAGGCTGTGTTTTCCTGGTTGTCTTTCATGTTCACATCAGCACCCCCTTCTATTAGGACTTTCATAACTGGAATATTTCCTTTCTTGGCACACACCATAAGAGGTGTTAATCCGTCATTGTTGTGAACATTGATAACCCTATTCTTGTCGCTGGCGGAGGATATCAAACAACAGACATTCTTATAATATTGCTCCATGACAGTGTGATGAAGTGGAGTATTGCCGTTGTTGTCCTTGCCGTTAACTTCAGCACCTTTGCCTAACAACATCTGTAGCATGCCCACACTATCTTCCTTGGAGGCTGCCATCATTAATGGTGTTTTACCTTCTCCATTTCTACAGTTGACCGATGCTCCATTTTCTATCAAAACCTGACACAACTCAACTGTAGAGGTATCGGCACATTTTCTGTACTGAATCATGTGAATCAGCGGAGTCTCAATGCCATATCTGCCTGTTGTAACCTGATTGACTCAGCTCCTCTCTGGATCAGAAACTGAGCAACCTCTCCACTGAGTGATGCCTTTAGTGGTGTCTGTGCATGCAAATCCACTTCATTGATGCCAATGCCAGCACCCAGAATCTGACTAATGATGTCACAATTCCCTATCTTTACAGCAGAAATTAGCAACCCTCTAGCAATGTGAAGTGATTGTGAAAAATAATCCATAATTTCAGGTTTGTAATTCTCAAACAGGAAGTGCATGTAGTCTGCCACCTGATGACATACAGCAGATCCCAAAGCACATGGAACATCTATCTTAGCTCCACGTTGGGTGAGCAGCTTGGCACACTCAGTATGGTTATTTCTGAGGGCAAGGTCAAGAGCCGAGTCAGAAAACCCACTCCAGTTGATGTCAGCTTGATATTTCAGCAACAGTTCAATGAGATCTCTGCGACCGGTTTTTGCTGCTATACACAACGGATCTTGTACACTTGTAAACAAATATGTGTTAATGCGAGCACCTAGTGTACAAAGAAGCTTGACCAACTGAAAGTCTCCTGATTCTACAGCACGAGAAAGTAGTATGGGCCTATAAGCCTGGTTGACTTCTGTCCCATATTGCAGCAGCCTCTGGATGAGTTTTATTTCAGTTGAACTAAACCTCTGTGTATGAACGGAATTTGAACACATGTACTTAAAGGCACTATCAACGTATCTTTTCTTGTCTGAACTGGAGGAAAACTGACAATCTAGAAATATATCCAGGGATGTGATGTCATCAGCCTTAATGGCCAGTTCTAGTGGAGATGTCCCAGTAATTATATGTTGTTTAAGGATTTTATACACACCTGAAAGTCCAGCTCTTGCAGCAATAGTCTCTTGCTTAATGTTATCAGATCTCCTGTTGGTGAAATAGCCGACCGTCTCATATTCAGATACATTATTTTTTAAGTATCCAGTGTCAGCTTTGTTGATTAAACTTTTCTGTAATAATAATCTCATGGTATCCACATCCATGAAATGTGTAGCCCTGTGAAGAGCCGTGTCTCCATGTTGGTTCTGGTGATGTATGTCAACATCTCGTTGCCGTAGAAGGAACCTGGTCAGGTCTGTAGAACCGGCTGAACATATGGAGAGAATCAAGGCTGTGTTGCCCACAGAATTAACAGCCCTCACGTTGGCCTGTCTGGACACCAGAAACCGGACAATGTCTGTGAAGCCATTCTCAGCACAAATCAACAACGGTGTGTTTCCATTTTCATCCGGGTGCTCGATGTTTGCCCCAACCCGGACAAGTGTCTGAACAAGGTGTTTATGTCCCCGTCTACAGGCATAGATCAGAGCTTGGTTGACCCCATCCTGTGTGAATGATTTAGAGATCAAAGAATCGCTTAGTCCTTCCCGTATGAAAGAGTTCAATGCCTTAAGTAGTGACACAATTTTAACTGAAGATTCAGAATTGATTATACTCAACAGCGGCCCATCATTCATTCCACACAAATCCAGTTCATCAGAAGATTCAAGGCTGATTATCTCATTGTGGCTTGCGGATTCTGTCGACCTGCCAGAACTGCTACAAACTCGGGAATGTTGTGAGCTTTCATTTACAGCCAACGCATGCCACACGTCTGCTGAAGCAGACAATCGACGCCTCTTGTTCTTCCTGCTTCCAATACTGCCTGGCATTGTCCAGCTGCTGTGGTAATATATAAATGTGATGGTAATCAAATACTTACAAGTGACATACAGTATATAAATGTGATAGTAATGAAATACTTACAAGAAAACATGTGGTAATTAAATGTGTGTAAAATCAAAGCTAGGAAATCAAAGTTATAAACCACATCCGTATTGGGTGAAATGGAATGCTACAGACAATACTATGTTTTAAAAACAGAATGTGTTAGTGGTAATACAAAAGGTAAATAGTTCTCTATAATTCACAGGATATTATACCACAAAGTGTATATATAACATAGCTACCTAGCGCTCTCTTTCATTAACATGTACTGCTTATTTCATCATGTTTATGTCAATTCCAGGAATTATCTTACTGAATTGCACCGCATATATTTTTTTTTACGTTACACAATGTATAACATAATTTCATCAACATTTTCCATATTTGAATGTTTTTGTGAGGATGCTCACTATAGTCGACAGTGTGTGCGTGTGAAAAGTGTGTGAGTTTATTCATATTAGTTTTAGTGATTATGTGAGGCAGCATGTATGTGTATGGATGGATGGGTGTGTGTATGTGTGTCTATGTGTGTGTGTGTGTGTGTATATGTGTATGTATGTGTGTATGCATGTATGTATGTATGGGTGTATATGTGTGTGTGTGCTTGTGTGTGTGTGCATGTCTGAATGTGTGCGTACATGTATGTTTATATGTATGTGTGTGTGTGTGTGTCTGAATGTGTGTTTATGTGTGCGTACATGTATGTTTATATGTATGTGCGTGTGTATATGTGTGTATGTGCATGTGTATATGCTTGTGTGCGTATGCGTGCATGCATGCCGTGTTTGCGAGGGAGTGTGTGTTTGATAGCATGAGGGTGTGGGTCTGTGTGTGAATGATAGTGAAAGAGAATTAGATATAGAGTGAATGAAAGATGGAGAGAGTGAGTTAATGAGGGAAATAGTGAGTGCGAGTGAGGGAGAGAGTGAGCGAAAGACAGAGCGAGAGAGAGAGAGAGAGAGAGAGAGAGAGAGAGAGAGAGAGAGAGAGAGAGAGAGAGAGAGAGAGAGAGTGGGAGAATGGATGTGTTAGTGTGTGTGTGCATGCGTGCATGTTTGTGTGTGTTTGTGAGAAAAGAGAGAGAGTTGAGCGCATGCATGTTATGTTAATGCTATTCCATATAGGGCATGCCGGTGTGCTGGGGAATGACCTGTTCAGATTGGTTGGCTCTACAAGACTTGGTGGAGTATTGATGCATGACAAGGCTGACATGGATGCGGCCTTGTGAGATCACGTGTACACCTCGGAGGAGCAAATGGCAAGAATGCGACAGCGAGGAGTGGCGAGGGGATCTGGAAGACGCTCGACACTCAGAGGAAAGACGAGATGGACATATAATCAGATTGCTACTGGTACTATTGGTGTTGGAACTCTTCGCTGGCTGCTGAGGATGAGGACAGAGTGCTTATGGGAATACACCGAATGCTGTGATGTCGGTTCCTAAATCAATAAATCAATCAATCTATTCCATATTTTGTGTGTATTCTCATCTTCATATTATAATTTTGAATGCCACTTGATTTTATCATGTATAATATGAACACACGTACATTACTGTAGAGTGAGAGAGTTAGTAAGTGTGAGTGAGAGAGAGAGAGAGCGAGAGAGGGGTGAGCGCATGCATGTCATGCAACATGCCATTCCATATTTATTATGTATTCTCATCTTTCATTTATCATTTTGTATGCCACTTGATGTTATCATGTATAATATGAACACATGTACATTACTGTAGAGTGAGTGAGAGTTAGTGAATGTGAGAGTGAGTGAGTGAGTGAGTGTGTGTGTAAAAGAAAAGAGAGGGAGAGTTTAATTGCATCACTAATGTTTACATTACACAATGTATATGTACAATTTTTTCTCCATTTTTTACAATTTTTGCGAGAATGCTCACGACGACAATCTTCAGTGTATGTGTGTGTAACGTGTGGGGAGTTTGTTCATACTAGTTTCAGTGATTATGTGAGGCACCATGTATGTGTCTAGATGTGAGTATGTGTGTGTGGGTGTGTATGAGGCATGTATGTATGTCTGGGGGGATGTGTGTGTGGGGTGTATGTGTGGAGGGGATGTGTGTGGGTGGATGGGTGATATGTGGGTGAGTGAAGGGATTGTGGTGGGTGGGTGATGTGTGTGCAGGTGAGGGATGTCAGGGTGATGGTTGGAAGTGTGTGGATGTTGGTAGGTGGGGGGTTATGCGGGTGGGGAATGTGTATGTGGGTGGGGAATGTGTATGTGGGTGAGGGATGTGTGGGTGAATGGGCATGTGGAGATGTGTGTGGGTTGGGGATAAGTGTGTGATGGGTGTGAAGGATGGGTGTCGGTGGGAGATATGTCTGCGTGGGTGGGGGTGTGTGTGGGTTGGGTAATTGTGGGTGGGTGGAGTATGTATATGTGGGTGGTGAGGGCGTTTGTAGGTGGGGGTGTGTGGATGGGTGGGGAGATGTGTGTGGATGGGATGCGTATGGGGGATGTGTGTGAGTGAGGGTGGGGGATGTGTATATGTGTGGGGTGGGGTGTGGGAGGGGAGATATGTGTGCATGAGGGATGTTTGTGTGGGTAGGAGGGGTAGCTGTGATTGGGTGTGGAATGTGCAGGTTGATAAAGGATGTATGTGAGGGTGGAGGATGTGTGTTTGCCTGGGTGGATGGGGTGTGTATATGGGAGACATATGTGTTGATGGGTGAGTGGAGGAAGTGTGCGTGTGAGTGGTTGAGGGATGAGTACATGAGTCGGTGGATGTGTGTGGGGGATGAGTGTATGGGTGGGAGATGTTTTTGTGAGTGGGAAGATTGTGGGTGGGGGATGTGTGTGGGTGATGCGGAAATGTGTGTGTGTGTGTGGGTGTGATGTGTGTGTGTGTGGGTGTGTGTGGTTAAGGGATGCATGGTTAAGGGATGTCTGATTGGGGGGTGGGTGTGTGGAGGATGTGTGGGTGGGTGAGTGTGTGTAAGTTGGGGGATGGGGGATCTGTGTATGGGCATGGGATGTGTGGGTGGGTGGTGGGATATTGTGTGGACGGGTGCTAGTTTTGTGTGGGTAGGTGAATAATGTGTGGGTTGGTGGGGATATTTGTGTGTGTGGGATGTTAGGGGTCAGTGCATGTGTGGTGGGGGATATGTGGGTGTGTGAGTGTTGATGGCTTATGGGATGGGTTGAGGATGTATGTGTTTGAGTGGGGAGATGTGTATGTGGGCAGCTGCATATATGTGTGCCTGGGTGTGTGTGTGGGATGTGTGTGTGGGGGGAGTTGTGGTGGGTGAGAGATGTGTGGTGGGTGGGAAATGTGAGTGTGTTTGGGAGATGTGTGTAGGTGGGGTGGATGTGTGGGGGAATGTATGTGTGCCTGGGGGTGTGTGTTTGGTTGGGTGGGGGATGTGTGGGTGGATGGGGGATGGATGGGTGGATGGGGGATGGATGGGTGGTTGGGGTAGGTGTCTCATATCATGGTAGTATGCACTGTGTATGTTTACAACATTCATTTGACAATGTTGTTTCCCCTATGTGAATATATTATGCATTATTGATGAACGAAAGATGAGTGATTGGAAGGGCCGAATATAAGACGGGCCTGCGTGCCCAATTTTTTTTACCTTTCGAAAATAAAGTCTGTTCATTCGTTTGTTCGTTCTCTCTCTATCGCATTTACAGTAAACCTTTACACCGCAAATTATATTATATATTATATGTTGTAATTAGCGTTCTCTCTCTCTCTCTCTCTCTCTCTCTCTCTCTCTCTCTCTCTCTCTCTCTCTCTCTCTCTCTCTCTCTCTCTCTCTCTCGTAAACTATTGTTGTTTGTCCATCAAGAATGATGATGACCATTCATTTCATCCAGTACGGTTGAAGTTATGGAGCCGTGAGTTTCTAAGATGGCTGATAAGGCCTATTTTCGCTCGAAATGTTTCTTTTGACAATGTGGGCAAAGAATGCTTGACGTTTCTGAGGAGGATTTCCTGCAGTGGTTTTTCTGTCCAGCCTTTTCTTCACAGGTCTTGCAGTCCTGGTTGCTTCACAAGTGACTGCACACTTATGTACTGATGTACACCATGAATTACGGTCTGTAGCAGCAGTCTCCCAGGTGTAAAGATGAATTCAAAAAGCTTTCAGTGAGATTTTCAGAGTGTCTTTAAGCATTTCCTCAGGGCCAGCCTTGGGAGCGTTTACCACAATGCAGCTCTCCGTAAACCATTTTTTAGGGAGCCCGTGGTCCTGGCCATGCGAGTTAAGTGCCAGGCCCAGCGAATCTGATTATTAGTAAGGTGTGGATACTGGGCATGCACAGCTCTTTCTAGAACTTCAGTGTCTGGGATCTTGCCTTGCCATTTAATCTTCAATACCTTCCTAAGGCAGACAGTGTGGAAGAGGTTTAAGGCAGACAGTGTGGAAGTGGTTTAATTTCCTAGCGTGTCGCTGATAAACAGTCCACGTTTCACAGACATATAGTAGTGTGGATAATACAACTGCTTTATAGACTTTCAGCTTTGTTTGCAGACTTATTCCATTTCTGTCCCATACATTCTTGTACAGTCTGCCAGACTGCATGTGACACAGTGCTGCGAAGATAGGTGAATTTGTCCACAACACTTAGTCTATGACCATTCACTTTGATATTCGACACAATGTGATTATTCCCTGGAGCTGGCTGGTACATAACTACAGTCTTCTCCAAGTTGATATTGAGCCCAAAGTTGGCACAGGCATGTGAGAAAGCTGAAACATTGTGTTGCATGTCCGCTTCTGAGTTGGCATATAGAGCGCAATCATCAGCAAACAGCAGTTCTCTGGCGGTGTCACTGGTTAGTTTCGGTTTTGGCTTTCAGCCTTCTGAGATTGAACATCTTTCCATCCATGCGGTAGTTGATGTCTATTCCAATGTCATTGTTCTTGAAGGCATTCATCAGCATAGCTGAAAATATTCGGCTGAACAGTGTTGGTGCCAAGACAGGGCTAAGAAAGTTCACCATTTTCCTGTACTCTTGCCTGCACACCATCATGAAATAGCCGCACTATTTGGACAAACTTTTGTGGACAGTCATATTTCGCCATAATTGTCTACGGTCCTTCTCTGCTGACTGTATCAAATGCCTTGGTAAGGTCAATGAAAGTGGAGCACATTTCAGAATTCTGATCGTGACATTTCTCTTGCAGCTGCCTTGCAGTGAAAATCATGTCAACAGTTCCTCATTCTTTTCTGAAGCCACACTGACTCTCAGGAAGAAGACACTGATCGAGATGGGCCGTGAGGCGATTGAGAAGAATTCTGGCGAGTATCTTTCCTGCGATTGAGAGCAAGGAACTGCCTCGGTTGTTGTCACAGGATTGGCGGTTTCCTTTACGTTTGTAAATGTGGACTATTGACGCGTCCTTGAAATCTTGTGGCATGGTCTCGTTCACCCATATGTTTGTAAAGACTTGGTGAAGCTGCTCTGTTAGGACCGGCCCACCTGCCTTGTATATCTCTGCTGGATGAAGTCAGGACCAGGCGCCTTGCCACTGGAAAGTTGCTGGATGGCTTTGTTTACTTCCACTATGGTTGGCAGGTCATCAAGTGTATCATTAGCGGGAACTTGAGGAAGACAGTTGATGGTTTCATCATCGATGAAGGAAGTTGTATTTAAGATGTTGCTAAAATTTTCTGCCCAGCATTGAAGGATTTCTTTCTTATCAGTGACCAATGTTCCCCCATCTGCACTGAGGAGGGGAACTATACCTGGTGATGTAGGACCGTAGACCGCTTTCAGTTTTTCACATCAGATGTGAAAATATGGAAAATGGTGATGAAATTATGTTATACATTGTGTAACGTAAAAAAAAATATAGTGGTGCAATTCAGTCAGATAATTCCTGGAATTGACATAAACATGATGAAATAAGCAGTACATGTTAATGAGAGAGAGCGCTAGGTAGCTTATGTTATGTATAAACTTTGTGTTATAATTTCCTGAGAATTATAGAGAACTATTTACCTTTGAATTTCATGAGTTTTGTTGCTCAGCCAGGAGTCCCACATGTGCCGAAGTTTCTGCTGCACTACTCTCCGAATGTTATTGAAGTAATCTTTTTGGATGTTGACTTCAGGTCATTCAAATGTGCCTTGAGGAGAAGATGTTTCTCGGCCAGCAATTGGTTGATGTCTTGAAAATTTTCATCGAACCAGTCTTTATGTTTTCGGGGGAGGTGGGGTTTAGCTGCAGCATTTGGCCAGAGGCGGTCTTCCAGCATGTTTTCAAATGACAGCTGCATTTTTGTGCTGTTTAGGTGGGTGACATTTAGTTTTTTTGTGCATTTTTACTCCTTGAGGGTGCCATTGTGGTTTGAAGTGTATATTTATTTTCGAGATAATGAGACGATGGTCTGTTCAACATTCGGCGCCACACATGGATTTTGTCACCCAACGTCTTGTGTGTCACTCCTCCTGATGATGACATAGTCAACGAGGCGCCAGTGTTTCGAGCGAGGATGCATCTATGATTTCCTATTTCTCGTGGGAAGATGGAAAATTGTGTTGGTGATCAAGAGATCGTGATCGGCACAGATCTGAAGGAGGATGAGTTTATTGCTGTTACAATTTCCGACTCTGTACTTTCCAATGATGCCACTCC